>JAAAKO020006350.1:0-59110 GCA_010015015.2 Bolitophila cinerea | reverse complement strand
CTTCTTCTCTTGTGTTTTTGTTAAATAAAAGAAGAGTACTGCGCTTGCGCAGCACATGATTGTTGTTGTATACTGAACATTTTTTGGGATCTATTTCATGCCGCCCAATAATATAGTAAGAATATCTAAATAATATTGAGAATAGATATTATATATAAATTATATAATATCATATTATAATATAATATTAGAATATATTATGATTATTATTATTAATATATATATATTTATTATATTACGTTTAGTTATAATATGTTATGTTAATACCAAAATATCTAGAATATTAAAAATAATATGGTAATATGAAAAAAAAAGATAATAT
Source organism: Bolitophila cinerea (assembly GCA_010015015.2). NCBI lineage: Eukaryota > Metazoa > Arthropoda > Insecta > Diptera > Mycetophilidae > Bolitophila > Bolitophila cinerea. Next base: position 58,788 of record JAAAKO020006350.1, on the reverse strand, counting down.
ATTACGAAATAAATAATATGGCCTAGTCCATCACTATAATAAAAATTTCAAATATACCGTGTCATTTGATTTTTGTTTTTAAAAATCGATAAAAATATCTGGACTGAAAAAAATCTACTGAAAAAATTATGCGAAATGTTTTTTGGCGGAATTTTCTTTCCTTTTATCGAGATTCTACCCACACTTTGTATTACTTAGAACTAGCGACGCAAAAGTTGTGGATATTTATAGTGCCTTTTTTCGTTTTTTTTTTTTTATTGTTTTTTGTTGTGTTTTTCATTGTTTTTATATTTAGTAGGCATTTTAAAATAAAACAAAATATAATAGTTGACAAAAAAGATTCATTGCGCAGTTTTTTAACCGTCTTTAACTTCACCCATTACCTATCCAGTTGATTTTTGCACAAACTTTTATTTTCAAAAAAAAAAAATTAAAAAATGTTGACAAAAAAACATTTTGTCAACATTTTTTTGATGAGTTTTAAAAAATGGTTTAAAATATTTTAACTACTATCAAATCAAGTCAAAAAAAATAATAATAGTATTACGAAACCATGCTTTTTACACTGGAGATTTTAATAAATTTGTCATTCGAGATTTTTTTAGTTTTTTTTTTATATTATAAGCGCGCAGCGTGCTCCTCGGTATGGGCTTTATGTTTTTTTCAAGACTGGTTTAAGGTCCAATTCTGATTATAGGTAACATATTTTATTTTGATAAATAGCCAATCTCCTTTATCTTTTTGCTTTGGTTTATTTTAAATCATTTTAGTTACAAATTGTTTTTTTAAGATGGTTTATGGGTCTTAAATCCGTGGTCTTTGTGGTGGGATGCACGGTCACACCGCAAACTTTATTATAATACATTATTTAATTGCATTGAATTGAACAGGGACAAACCCAATGGCAAATCTCCAGATGCACTTTGAACGGCGAGAAACTGACGGTCGTCATTGCTGGACTACGCAAAGAGCCAAATCACATTCAGGTGGATCCGTTCAATGGGTGCGTAACAAAAGACTCATTCCTTCGTCCAAACTTATTTTCAATCTTTCCTCTTATACCTTCTGCAATTTAGATATCTGTTCTGGTCCGATGACAGTGGCCTCTTCCGCCTGGACTTGGGTGATGTCTCGAATGGCGTAAAGCGCGAAGTGGTGCCAAACTCAATGATTAAAAGACAACATCTGGGAGCGTTCACCATCGACTATATCGGTTTCAAGATCATGGTACCATATCAGGACGAGAACACTGTGTACTCTATTGATTTGGATGGGTAAGACTATATAAAACCGAATAATATTATATACTAAGACGATTGATTTAATATGTATAGCAAAAACAATGGAAACACTCGCAACAACACCCAGAATGCGAGTTTCAAAGTGGTGAAATCCATGGCCATTGTCAACGGTCTCTTTTACTGGAGCAACGGTGAATACATGCTCAACGAAGAGCTTCACTTAGTCCAGAAGAGCTACTATCACAATTCCTATACGGAGATGTCCAGCAAAACGATTTTCTACGTGAGCGTCAATCATACCTCCGCTCAACCCACACCAGTGCCAGTGAATCCACCAAGTAATGTACAGGCCCTGCTCAGTGTGCACAATGGCAAAGTAACGTGGCAACAACCACACTTGCTAGGCATTCAAGGTAAAAGTGCCTGGCAGGAATGGAGCTATGTGCTGGAAATAACGGACGAGGATCATGATAACAGTACCATTATAGTACGCAACATCAGAGGCATCGAGTACTCGGTAGACAAACTACTAAACAACACCAACTACCGATTCCGCACGGCAGCCTACACTCCAGCTGGACGTGGACCCTGGAGCACAGAGTTCAGAACACGAACGCTAAAGTCACCGCACGATCGCTACATTATTTGGTCAGCTAACGAAGGATTACTACAGAGTGACGTTCTCGGTGATCACATTCACCATTTGATTACCAAATCCAAGATTGGTAATCAAAATATCTCCGACATTGCGTGGTTCGAGGATATGGTGTACTTTGTGTGTAACAGCACGTTACGTTTTTATAATCGAACCAGTGGTGTGGATGGACAGATCAAGGGAGTTGATAATATTCAAAGTATCGCAGTGGACTGGATCGGTAGAAGATTGTACTGGTTTAATACACTGGCACAGATGATCACACGGGCCGGCCTTAACGGATACGAACAGGAACCGTTAGTGTCATTGTCTGCTCGAGACACAGACATTAAAATCGACTCACTGGGTGGATACATCTATGTGTCCACTGGGCATGCTGTGGAGTACTGTCGCCTCAATGGTAAACACAAAAAGGACTACTATCGTGTGGGTGTGTACACAGGAAAACAGGTGATGGGTTTAACACTGGATCTAGACAATCAGAAGGTTTACTGGATCGTGCGTAGTTTCAAGGGTTCACAATTGTTTAGTGCTCCAATGGTATCAGACAATTTACCAGTGAGTGCACTGCATCCGGTATCGTTTGACTTGAAGGACAACACCCTGCAGGGTCCCTTGAATTACTTTAGTGATAGACTTTTATGGCTTCAGGATGAGTATACCGTAATCATTGGTAATATGACCGGCATGAATTTGGCTTACATCCATAGTGCCCGACTCGTGGGACTTAAAACGTTCACGGTGATTGACGAGGGACACCAGCAATCGCCGACGATCAATGGACAGATTGCAAATGTTGTACCGGAATTAGTGGACGTGACCACGATACGTATTTCAGGTACATGGCAGTCGTTTGATATCACCTGGACACCTGTACAGAGTGTCACATACGGTCATGTATTTTACGAGGTACGATTCCTAAGTAACGTTGTGGCTGAGACCAGTCAACCGATGTTGCATTACTACAATGAGTCCCTGAAGCCGTTCACAACATTGGACATATCAATTCGAGCTTTTACCTACTGGTCTTCGTCTAAGCTTGCCAAGGTAATGCTACACTCTCCGGCTGCTCTGCCTTCGGCACCGACAAATGCAAGAGTCTTTATCACTCATCGTCACAATCCTCTAAATGGTGGTCTTAACATTGAAGCAACATTACGTTGGAATCCTCCAACCGAACCGAATGGTCCGATAACTGGTTACAAAGTCTACTGTTGGTACGTAGTCGAGGGCGTACAAAAAACCGTATGCAATAAAGATGATGTGGAGCCTTCCGATACACTGTTCAAGAACATCGAGAATCTCGACAAGAATCGAACGTACTTCTTTAGCGTACAGGCTAATTCTACGGTTGGACTAGGAGCTAGGAGCAATCCGATAGCTGTGCAGGCCAGCCAAGAAAAACCAGTTCCGAAATTATATGCGTCCAGCAATGAAGAGATTCTACTCGTTGATTTGGATCTGCAAAAAACGAGCCTTGTTGTGCACACCGGAAGTGCCGTCACACATATGACGTACATTGACTACGAACACCGACTGTTCTGGATCAACGAGAACAACGAACTGATCTCGTACACGGGCACCAATAAAACAAAACTGTACACAATCACCGACAATGTGCTCTCGTTAACCGTGGACTGGGTCGAACGTGTCCTCTACTGGTCACAGGTGAATCGATCGGACGGTAGCTCAGTGTACTCACTGGACTTGAATAAATTCGAGGGTGGATCACATGTGGCGGAGTTCGTTACAAAGCGTCCCGGCTATATTTATAGTTTGCTGACGATTCCAATCGATCGGAAACTCTTTTGGGTGGAAACTGCTAGTGTTCACACAGAGCATGGAGTGATTCTGTGGTACGATCTCGAGACAAACAAGACGGATTACGTTGCGCAGGAAAATGGAAAATCGTTAGACGTTAGTCGATACATGACACTGGACACGACAAGTGGCAATGATCCACAACTGATTTGGTCGTATGGTACTGGTGGGCAGCTGTATTTGTCTGGTACGCCAATAGCTGGGGTTCAGTATAATAGTTCTATGAAGAATCGAGTGAAAGATAGTGGCAGAATGTATTGGACGGAAAATGAGACCATACGATCGATTAACCAGTACGATACGCATCATTATGAGATGAAGGTTCCTGGGGTACTGCAAATGCTGGCGTTCTACCATCAAAAGTATCCCAGCAAAGAATGTTTGATACAAAGGTATAATGGAAGTGATGAGTACGTACCAATATTGATGGAGCAGCGTGAACGATCACTTCTTCTGCGTCTGCCATCACCAGAGATTCACCAGAACTGTCGATTCCGACCGGCCGGTACCAAGTACACGATCCTGTACAAAGAAGCCGCCGCTGTCGATGACGACGTCGACGACGATGACCTGAGATGCTCGTCTACTAGTACATGCCAGAACTTGACGTCCTTCGATCCCGTTATGGAGGTGAGCAATCTAAGACCGTTCGTTAATTACACCTTCCAAGTGGGCGTTAATAATTACTATGGTGAGAAAATGGGAGCTACCACTGTAATGGGAAAGTTGGTCGTGTTTGAGACAGCCATAGCAGCACCGTCGAGTCCTCGAAACGTTACGGCCGAAGCGGTTAGTCCAACGGAAGCGATTGTTACATGGGTGCCTCCGTCTGAACTAAACAGCAACACCGTTTGGTATGAGGTTCAATGGCAGACACAACATGCCATCGATGGTTTCAAGCATAGTCAGCAGCAAAAGGTTACAGGTACTTACTCCAGAAAAAACGTGTATTATTTATTAAAATCTAACAAAAAAATGTTTTTAAATTTAGATCACCACTTCCGCAACGACCACAACTCGATAGCCATTACCAAACTGATGCCAAATCAGACCTATCACATTTGGGTGCGTGCCTACACCTCCAACTCAACCTACAATCAAAGCGAAGCTGTGCTCATTGAAACACTAGCCGAACCAGACCGAATCACACTAGTTCGGGCTAGCCCGTATCGCATGGATCTCCAGTGGCGTGCCCACCGTAACGTAGTTAGGTACGTACTAGAGTATCAGGCTGTCGGAGGAAACGCATCTGTAGTAATCGGGGACTCTCAGCAAGACAGGCGTCCGGCGATGGCCGAACGTGATACATTCAGTGTAGAGAATCTTCAGCCCAAGACTCAGTACAAGTTCTGGGTGAAACTATACTTTAGCAAACGTAAAGTGCCCTTCGTCTGGCCATCGGATTCACGTTTCGTTTACGAGACGCATGGTGACGTTCCAACGGCACCGGGGAAACCGGTCATCAAACACGTCAGTGGAGACGTATTCAAGGTCACCTGGGATGCTAGCAAAGAGAACGGTGCCATAATTGAACAGTACGCTTTGGAAGCATTACAATCGCAGGTCTTAAATCGCATTCCACGATCAACCGACGATTTTTCGGACAAACCAAACTACACCAAAATGGAACATACCATTCCAAGGAACGTCGAGGACGTTCAAGTACCTGCGGAACAGTGGAAGCTACACTTCAACGGTACCGAAACATACTGGATCATCAAAGATCTGCATCCAATTGTAGAGTACACATTTCGGGTGCGAGCCAAGAACGCATACGGCTGGGGAGCGTTCAGTGAGAGCAGCGACATCCTAAGCGATACGTACATCACAAAGGATCAAACTAACTCAGCGCTGATTGGCGTTTTTGTGCCTGTGTTGGTGTTAACACTATTGGTAGTCGTCGCTGGTCTTATCTATGTGTGCCAGCGCATGGCGTCTGCGAAGAAGGTGTACCATGACACAATGACGTATGCTCCGGACGTGGAGCTAGCACATCTGCCGAACTTGCCACGGGTGATTGTGCAGAGTGGTAATCCGTTGTACAGTCCGGGACCGTTGACCGATGCTGATGTGGCACTGTTGCCAAAGATTCGACCGGAACACTTGAAAATCGGTGTAACCGTTGGTGAGGGCAACTTTGGAGAGGTGTTGGCTGGTGTTTTGCTGAACGATACGGATGAGGTACACAGCAATACGCTGGTGGCTATTAAGAAACTAAAGAAAGGTGCAACGAATCAAGACAAGACGGAGTTTTTGAAGGAGGCACAATTGATGAGTAACTTCAAGCACAAGCATATCTTGCGATTGATCGGTGTGTGCTTTGACACGGATGGACCGTACATTGTGATGGAGCTGATGGAGGGTGGAGATCTGCTGAACTTTTTGCGACACAATCGACCGACGACTGTAAGTTTTTTTTAATATTAAAATTTTGTTTTGAAAACCACTTAAACATTATAATAAAAGAATCCATTAGGCTGATAGACCAGCCAAATGTGCCGTGTGGCATAAATGCCATTTCGCCGAATGATCATTTGGACATATAAGCCATTTAGCCGTATGGGTCATTCTGCCGAATTGGTTTTTTATTTGTTTCCCAAGTTGAAATTCATAATTTAAAATTCTAAAAAAATAAATAAATAAGATTATAAATCCTTTTTTTAAATATTTATATTAAAAAAAATCTTAAAAGAGAGTACCATATTACAATCAATCCTTTTTTCTCTATCGCAGGGCGTACATTCCTCGCTGAGTCAACTCGATCTGGTGTCGATGTGCGTGGACATTGCGTCCGGATGCCGATACCTCGAAGAGATGCACTTTGTGCACCGCGATCTGGCGTGCCGAAACTGTTTGGTCTCATCGCTGGAGCCAGCAAATCGTGTAGTGAAAATCGGAGACTTTGGTCTGGCACGCGACATCTACAAGAACGACTACTATCGCAAGGACGGCGAAGCCGAGGTGCCCGTGCGATGGATGTCACCGGAAAGCCTCGTGGACGGTGTGTTCACCTCCCAATCGGACATCTGGGCGTTCGGTGTTCTGTGCTGGGAAATCATGACGCTAGGCCAACAACCGTATCCGGGTCGTGGTAACATCGATGTCATGCACTATGTGCGGGATGGTGGACTGCCCAGTCGACCTATCGATTGTCCGGAAGATCTGTATGTTGATTTTATCTGTATTTTCATAGGCGATATAATTAAATTTCGATGTAATTTTGTGTAGACATCAATTGCTGCTGAAATGTTGGTCGTACCGACCCGAGGGACGGCCCACGTTCCGCTATTGCTTGGACGTACTGAAAGCGTTGCAGCAAACAACCAGCGGAGCCTTCCCGCTGACCGCAGCCAACTTAAATCGAATGCAAAATGGTAAGTAAAACTATTTAACGTTTATTTGCATGTGTGGTGAAACAAGGAAAACAAGCTAACCATTTATTTTATTTAAAAAAACACACACATCCCATCTTCTTCGTATTCTAACCACCATTTCCCTGCTTTTATTCTCCCATTTTAGGTGGCATTTCTAACAGATTGTACTTGCTTGCTGATGAAAATCATAATTTTAATAAAGGTAATTTATAATCTTTGGGGAGCATGTCAACTTATTTTATTTTAATATATATTCTATATTTTGCTATGGGAAATCATGCTTTAAAGAAAATCTATAAACTCTGTACTGAGTTTTCGTACTAATTCGGTGTTGATGATCGTTTCCCTTTAGGAGGCCTGACAATCAGTGCAGCCGGTCACGATCGCATCGAGCCACCAATTCTAATAACTCCCACCTCATCAACGGCCAGCCCGACACAGCCCAAATACTTGGACCTGATCTACGACGACGAAGATCTACCTTCGATCATAATCGACGATAATAATGTCACCGATGGCTACGAGATTCCGATATCAGCTGACGCAGTGATGACGCCACCGATATTTCGTAGTGTACCGAATACCAGACAAACGATAGATGGCGACAGCAGTTCCACGGGCGCAGACACCAAAGAAAGAACTTTTTCGAGTTCGTCGACAGTGAGTGAAACTAGTGCATGTCAATTGCATCATCAGCTGCCACCACCACCATTAATACTAACAGTGGCACTTCCGAATTCGAAAGAAGACTGTTCCAGCAAAGAAGCTCTACTGATTGCACCACAGTTATCAGCCGCCGCCACCGATAAGTGTAGACCCTTCTATGCGAACGCAAAGGTGGAGTCGCTCGTACAGAATTGTGATGGCAAAACCATGTTGTAAAAATTCAAACCAAAACCAAAACAAAAAAACTTTAAAAATCAATTGCCGCTATTTTGAAAGGCTCAAGTGGAGTGTGGAGCTTTCTTATCTAGCCTTCGATGCCAAATATTACGAGACAATCATAATTAATTTTATTTATATAATTTATCTAATATTTTTTAGAGATTAAGAGAAATTGTGCCTTATATGCCTGAATGTTTATGGGACATAAACAATATAGACATAATAAAAAGACATGATATAGGGTAGTCTACCCCATTCACTCGCATCAGAAGCAGAACCAGCAGAGTGTTCTTAGGTTAGGTTTCGCGCTACAAAAAATAATATTGTTATTAAGTCAAAATATGTATAAAATATATGCCTTTATATTAAAGGTGTTGCCGCAGCAAAACTATTTCATATCTTCCGTAACTATAACTTTATAAATAGCATATAAGATAAGTTTATAAAATTAAAATAAAAGCTACAAAGTAAAAAAATAATTATAGAATATATAAATGTTATATTTTAATAAAGTAAAAAAAATGCTCACTAAAACGCTGTAAATAAATTCTGTGTACTTTATAGAAATAGACAACAAAAACTCAACCGACTCGTTTTAAATTTTAAATAAATAACATTAAATAATAAACGTTTTTTTGATTTTTTTATTGCAAATTGAATTTGAATATAAAATGGAAACATTGCATATTTCACAGAACAATAATTTCGCTAAATCCTCTTTTCGCATTTTAAAAACGTTTTTTTCTATATTTTGTAGATCACCCATAGGTTTAGGTTAGGTTAAGTTGGCGGTGAGGCCCATAGCAAACCAACTATTAATATGGTAGCAAAAGTCTAGCCAGGTTTATTCCAGTATGCTTCGGGTTGCTTCCGGTCTTCGAGCTTTTATGAGGTTCCTAATTGCGGATATCGAGAAATATTTATGGATTTTAGCGAAAAATTATAGGTTAAGATCATATGCTAAATTTTATTTAAATGTAATCAGATTTTATAAAAGAAAATTGTGTTTTAAAATGTTCTAAAATGTCTAAAAGGTCTAAAACCTAAAACATTTTGAGCGTTAATACGGCTGAATGCCTATATATCCGATGCGAAAACAATAAGCTATAAGAACCATAGACTTATAAATATGTAGACACGAAATGGACCTATTTTTCTAAACACTTTGTAAGAACATCTCTTCGTCAACAGATGGCTTATTATTTACGCGCACATTTTAAAAATTCCAATATTATTTAATTATTGTACCATAAAACCGCTTGTAAAATAGATTTAAAAAAAACATGTTAAAAACTTAAAATATAGTGTCTTCTTAATAAATTTAACGAATATCCGCGATTGCATTGTCTTTTAACTATTAAAATACGTGTTATTACAATATCTCAAAACTGGTCTAAAAACTCGATACATCAAAGTTGACTGCTTATTTTCAAAAAAAATGTTCATAACAAAAACATAACCAAACTTGTTCTTTAGACTATAATTGCTCTTAGATAAGAACTATAAGCTATTGAATTTACTGGTCTCATTTGGGCCTGACATAGAATGTACTTGTTAGGCCTGACTTTTGTCGTGATAAATACATCCTAAACTAGAACTCGTTATACTGTATTTCCGGTATACATTGCTTTCACTTCCGGTTAGCATACTCTTCGCAAAAACTGTACGCAACCAGTAAACCATCAAAAATCTGTGAGCGACACACCACAAGGAATTAATAGCTTTTAGAACTTTTAAAACTTCACTAACCCCCACCTCTGAACGCCACTGTAAAAAAAATCTTTCAATGATAACAATAAAATACTGAAACAGCTAAATGCACTGTTTTCTAATAAGCATCTTGAAAAATACTAACAATCACCTACGATTCATCCCGAACACATTATGAGACATTTTCTACAACACCCTTTTTCCTAAAAACGCGGACCCCCACCTGCCCCCATCTGACCTATGAACTGGGATGGGGGGCTCCCTTATCTACATACGAAGTTTCAGCCTTATATCCCTAACCGTCTGGGCACCTATACGACCTCACAAGAAGATACAAGAAACACATTATTCATTATTGGTTCTTCAAGCCGGATAACGCTTCAGTCGCCAGTAAACGAGGCCTGTCAAGTGCGCATTAGAGTGGATCGGCTTTCTATGGTGATTTTAAAAGTCAAATATTAAAATGCCTGAAAGTGGAAAAGAAAGGTAATAAAATGCGTTTATTGTTTTGGGCACATCGGGCTGAAAAATTTAAACTTTTGTTTTTTTTACTGCAAAAACAAAAAACAGGTCTAAGTGTATTGTATATCCTAAAACATTGTCATTGTCATTATTGTTTAACCATTAAAATAAAAAATAAAATAAATTTAAAAAATCTACACTGAAAATTAAAACTAGAATTCTTTCATGAAACAAGATCTTTTCCAATCTTCAAGCTTGATGTGCTAATGGAAAACATTATAAAAACCACTACAAAAAACGCATTTATTTTTTATTTTTTTACCTTTCTTTTCCACTATCAGGCATTTTGATATTCCAAAAAATAAAAATCCGAAAGACTTACTAGACACTGATCAGTATTATATATTGAATATATATATATTATATAGATTCTATATTATAGAATATTGTAAAAATGATAACAAATATATTATAGTTAGTAGTACTAGATTATAACAAACGCACGTGTATATGTTCCCCTTTTCCCATACGCATGTGCTGCGAAGCAAAACCATCACAAACACACGCATACACTCTCATACAACGGACAACGTGCTTAACAACCGAAGTAGCCAAACAAATAAATACAAACACACAACCTTTATATTTATTTATTATAAAAATTGAGTGATTGGTATTGTGTGACTTGAATGAACAAACAACAATAAATATACCAAATTATAATAATTTATATAGAAATAGTTTATATTTAGTCTATAGAAATAGTTATGAATAAATAATGCTAGAACAGCAAACTGCCAAAAACGTTACAGACAAGCACCACGTACAGTTTAATCTTAGTCAATTCAAGAGTACCTGTGAAGGTCTTATCGAGTCTCTGGAGGAAGAAGTCCAGTTTTACAAGGTTTATAGTTGTTTATACAGTGAATTTTGCAAGTGCAGTGGAGCCACACAAGCGCTTAATAGTTTCGACCACATAATAACAAAAACGATATATATTTACGATTCTGCAGAAGGAGCACCAGCAATTGCGACAGGAAATAGCCTCCGTAAAGTCATCACCAGCGAGGACTCACGATTCATACGACACATTTTCTACCACTGATCAGGAGCTACTGAAGAGCAAAACCTACGCAGATCAAGCAATTCACAATCTAAAAGGGCAGATCTCAGTATTGGCGGATGTTAGTATATATTTTAAGAGGTAATTCAAGCACAAGATTGTATTGAATTTTATTAAATTCAGGAAAAGGATGCCTTGCAGAAGCTTTGGCACGTGTCCAAGCAGACAACCGCACACTTGGAACTCGAGATTGAAGAGTACAAAAGTCAGCTGCGTCAGCCAAATTCAGAGTTGCAGGTTAATTACAAAACCCTACTACTAACAAATAATAGGTTAAAGGAAACTTTAAATTTCAGATGAAAAGACAATTCAATGACGCCACACAGCAATTCGAGGTGAGAACTCTCAGTTTAACCGAAGAACTGCAAAACCAAAAGTCGCTTAATGAAAAACTAATGGAAAACAAGATTGCCGTCGAGCGCAAGCTCAGCATATTAGAGAAAAAGTATCAAGGTTGGCATTTATTACTCTTCTAGCTAAAATTCTACATTTTCCTAATACACACAAAAACACGTTTGCAGAAATTCTGTGCGAACAACGAATCTCTCTGAATCAAGTTCGAGACACTGAGGCCACATTGAACACTGCCAAATCACATTTAAAGGAGATTATTATCGATCGACGTGGCCTCGAGACGCGTCTCCAACAAACTGGATCCTCACTGAAGGAGCACATGAACCGGGAGTCGATAGCACTGACGCGTATTCAGGAGGTCTTAAATGTCGCGGAATGTGCGATAGCAGAGAAAAATGCTGCCATTCAGCGAGAGCAAACAATGAAAGAGGAATGCGATCATCTGGCCTCTACCATTGGGCAGGTTATGGAAGAGGCAGCCGCCACTGTGGAAAAGGACCGGGAAGAGATGAAGTCGCGCTTTACGCAAAAGATCAAAAAACTCGAGACAATCATTGCCAAAGTATAGAATTGATAACAATAAATACTGTGTACATGCCACAATCATGAGATTTTAATATTTGTTGCAGATGAAAACCACGCACACAGCACACTTGAAACAGCAGTCTGTAGCTGAGCATCGTATTAACTCACTAGAGCAAAGACTGAAAGAAACGCTAGAGAGCAACGTGTCACTGGATGCTGACCTGCAGACTGCGTCGCAAGCGATTGTAAGAAATTATTATTAGCTTTAAATTCATTGACTAACCTCGAGGCATTTATTTTAGATCGAAATGGAGATTAAACTGCAAGCTTTCGAGAAGCTAATGGTATTCGAGAAAACTAGCGCCAAGTAAGTTTTCTCCCATATGGGAATATACATTTTTATTATTTAAGTTTAAATATTTTCTCAGAAGCAGCGAGCAACGTACAAAAGAACTTCAAGATTTTTTGGCCAACAACAAAAAACTAAAACAGAGGTATTATTTTGCCTGAAAATGTGATCATCAAAAATATAACTAATAAACTTTACATTTCATTTTAAACTCAGATGGAAAGTGACGGTAAACGAAATGACCGACAAATTGCACTCCGAAATGAAGATGCTGTTTGCTGAAAATCATCGAATTAAAGCCGAAAATCAGCGTCTCAAAGATCAAATCGCATCTCAGCCTAAGACATGATCAAATCTAGCTCAATTTTGTAAAACATTATTTATTTATATTATATTTCATATTTATCTTATTGTAAAACTGTGTCCGAAGTCTGGACGATGCGTCCAGGAAAAAGGCTAGGAAACCAGTAGCTTGTTGGGGTGTCGGATTTATCGACCCACGCCAGTCCGTCGCCAACAATCTTTTCGATGGCTTGATTTGCTCGGAATTCGGTCCAGCTGAGCACAAAATTTTGCGTTTTTTATTGGAAATATCTTTCTTTGTATATTTAAGAATATTACCCGAGCTCACGCACAAGATACTCAACGGTCACGTTGCCCTGGCCCTGATTTGCGGCTGCAGTTAACACAGAAGTCTCCTGGAGACTCAGCTCACCGGGTATGGATTGAATCATATGACGATTTCGACCGATTGAGTAAACCACAAAACTGATTCGATAGAAATGGGATTATTTTAAAACGCGTTCATTAAAAACAATCAAAAAACATACCCATTGCCAAACTTCCTCAGCTTCTTCGTTGCCATCAGAATGTCCTCGTTCGTGATATCTTGACTCTTGGCATTCTTTCCTTTGGCCGCAATCAACCTCGTGCGCAGCTCGTCTAGTTCCATATAGCCGCCGGTGTGGTGATTTGAAGCCAGACACACTTCGATCACCTGCAGGCCGAGCTCATAGTAAAAGTCGCCCATGCCGAGAGCACTCCAGAAACCCTTGCCCGAGGCCAGTGGATCAACGCCAATGGCAGAGCACATTTCTTGAAACTGTCGCCGGAATTGATTGTTCTTCTTGATCTCGTTCTTGTGCTTGCTCGCAAACTCCTCCAAATTATCGCGAAACACTTCCATTTGCTTAGTCATCTGGTCGAATTGAGAGTCCTGCAGTACGGTGCCCTTGTCCTTATATTTCTCGGCCTCTAGTTTTTGTTTGTGTATTGCACCAACACCGGCTCGACGTCGCATTGTTGGAGCTTGATTAAATTACTTAAAATTACTAAAATTCTTATGTTTATTTGCAATTAAATTGCGTTATGTTTTTCTTCAACTTCAACAACAACAAAAACCAAAATAGACATCCGTCAAAAACATCTGTACGCTGAAAGTGCGTTCAATAAACAAAAGATAAAGTTTAAACACTTTAAGTACGGTGAACGCACTCTGCTGACAAAAACACGACAAGAGCTCAGAGTTACCCGATTGAAAATGCACAATTTACTTGACGTCTTCTTTTGAGGGAAGCTGTGCCGCACTTTGCTTGTACACATTTTCACCTTTAACAAGGCCGGTAGCTCTTAAAAACATACAAAACCAAAGGTAAAGGCTTCCAGGAGCATTAAATCTTACAGATTATAAATAAATCACTAAGTAATAACCATAAATTACTCGAAAATTTACGACAATCCAATTAGTTAGGTTATGTGTAGCCTTGTAAACACTTCGCAGTGTAAACGTTTTTACATTCCAACAAATTTATTGAATTTTAATACCGACTCTCTTGTATTTTATAGCTAAACATGGATTCCGATCTCTACGATGAGTTCGGCAACTACATAGGTCCCGATCTAGAAAGTGACGAGGACGACGATCAGAGCCTGTACGGCCAGGCCGATCAACAAGATGATGCCGATGTAAGACAAACAGCGGCAACTAACAAACGTTTAAAAACAACGAATATTTCTAATGCTATTTGTTTCTAAATAACAGGACGACATTATGGAAGAGGATGAGGTCGACCAAGAGGAGGACAAAACATCAAAGGCTGTCGTTTTGCACGAAGACAAACGCTACTATCCAACTGCCCTGGAAGTGTACGGTCCGGACGTCGAGACAATTGTACAGGAGGAAGACGCCCAGGCACTGGACAAGCCTCTTATTGAACCGGTCAAAAGGATGAAGTTTCAGCTGAAGGAACAGGATTTGCCGGAGACTACTTATAATATGGAGTAAGTATTAGTGTGTTGAAATGGAATTGAGAAACTATGACTTAAATTATCATTTTCATAGATTTTTGGCTGATTTGATGGACACACCGCCGTTGATTCGAAACGTTGCTCTGGTGGGTCACCTGCATCACGGAAAGACAACATTTGTAGACTGTCTAGTGCGCCAGACGCATCCGCAATTCCTGAGTAACGAAGAGCGTGCCCTGCGCTACACAGACACTCTGTTTACTGAACAGGAAAGAGGTGTCAGCATCAAGTCCATACCCATTACACTGGTTCTGCCTGACATCAAGAACAAGAGCTACCTGATGAACATCTTTGATTCTCCGGGTAATTCATTCGAATTATGCTCTTTTCTAGTTTCCTCATTTTTACAATAATTTTCCTGTAGGTCATGTAAACTTCTCGGACGAGGCAACGGCAGCCATCCGAATGACCGATGGTATCGTACTGTTTGTCGATGCTGCCGAGGGTGTCATGCTGAACACAGAGCGACTCCTCAAGCATGCTGTTCAAGAGAAAATGGCCGTAACGGTGTGCATCAATAAGGTGTGTTAACTTGAATTCGAATCCATTTGTATCTTATGTTATAACAATTGAGATTTTTCATTTTAGATCGACAGACTTATTTTGGAACTGAAGTTGCCTCCCCAGGATGCTTACTTTAAATTGAAGCACATCGTCGAAGAAGTGAACAGTTTGCTTAGGTATGTGAATTTGAAGCTTTAATTAGATTTAATCAATAGTAAATTCATAATATTCTTTCTTTCTATAGCATTCAGACCAGCGGCGATACTGCCTACCAGGTGTCTCCAGTGATGGGCAACGTATGCTTTGCCAGCTCGCTGTACGGCTTCTGCTTTACGCTCAAGTCATTTTCCAAACTGTACGCTGACACCTATCCCGGTGTAAATTACGTGGATTTTGCCAAGCGTTTGTGGGGTGACATTTACTTCCAGCCCAAGACGTAAGTATTTCTCGATTCCATCTTCAGAAACCAGTAAATATATTTTAAATTTCCAATTATGTTTACCATCAGTCGCAAGTTCCTAAAGAAACCACCGCACAGTTCAGCACAGCGCAGTTTCGTCGAGTTTATTCTGGAGCCAATGTACAAGCTGTTCGCCCAGGTGGTGGGTGACGTAGACGCATCCCTGTACGACACCTTGGCCGAGCTGAACATCCGCGTGACCAAGGAGGAGATGAAATGCAACATTCGTCCTTTGCTGCGACTGATCTGCAATCGTTTCTTGGGAGACTTCAGCGGATTCGTCGACATGTGTGTGGAGCACATAAAATCGCCACTGGACAATGCTAAAAACAAGATCGATCATATTTACACGGGGCCGAAAGATGGACCACTCTATGAGGACATGAGCGAGTGCAATCAACAAGGAAATCTGATGGTTCACAGTGCTAAGATGTACCCGACCGATGACTGTACATTCTTCCAGGTACGACTAGTTTTTATTATAACATTCAGAATAGAATCATTTTCTTGATCAATGTTTTTTTTTAGGTTCTAGCCCGTGTCTTGAGTGGCACAATACATGCAGGACAAGAAGTCCGTGTGCTCGGTGAAAACTATTCTCTGCTTGATGAAGAGGACTCTCGTGTTCTGCAGGTGGGTCGACTCTGGATATACGAGGCACGATACAAGGTTGAATTGAATCGAGTACCGGCCGGCAATTGGGTGCTCATCGAGGGCATCGATCAGTGTATCGTAAAGACGTCCACCATTACCAATGCTATAAACTCTGAGGAACTGTACATCTTCCGACCGCTCAAATTCAACACACAGAGTATCATCAAAATCGCCGTGGAACCCGTAAATCCATCAGAATTGCCAAAAATGCTGGACGGTTTGCGAAAGGTGAACAAATCCTATCCACTGTTGTCGACGCGCGTTGAAGAGTCTGGCGAGCATGTTATTCTGGGCACCGGTGAACTGTACCTGGACTGTGTCATGCACGATTTACGGAAAATGTACTCTGAGATTGACATTAAAGTGGCCGATCCTGTGGTGGCATTTTGTGAAACAGTTGTAGAGACTAGCTCTTTGAAATGCTTTGCCGAAACGCCAAACAAGAAAAACAAAATCACTATGATTGCGGAGCCACTGGAAAAAGGACTAGCTGAAGACATTGAGAACGAGGTTGTCTCGATCGGTTGGAACAAGAAACGTCTCGGAGAATTCTTTCAAATCAACTACGACTGGGATCTGCTGGCGGCCAGATCGATCTGGGCCTTCGGACCGGACACATCGGGTCCAAATATTCTAGTAGACGACACACTGCCATCAGAAGTGGACAAAGGACTACTGTCCGCCGTAAAGGACTCGATAGTGCAGGGTTTCCAGTGGGGAACACGAGAGGGTCCACTCTGCGAAGAACCAATCAGAAATGTTAAATTCAAGATCCTCGACGCTGTGATCGCTAATGAACCGTTGCACAGAGGTGGTGGCCAGGTGATTCCGACCGCTCGACGTGTAGCCTACTCTGCATTCTTGATGGCCACGCCCAGACTCATGGAACCCTATCTGTTCGTCGAAGTACAAGCTCCTGCTGATTGTGTTTCAGCCGTATACACTGTGTTGGCCCGACGAAGAGGACACGTCACACAGGATGCACCGATATCCGGGTCACCATTATACACAATTAAAGCTTTCATTCCGGCCATCGATTCGTTTGGATTCGAGACTGATTTGCGAACACACACACAGGGTCAGGCCTTCTGCCTGTCCGTGTTCCATCATTGGCAGGTAATATTATTGAAATTTTCCACTGTACAGAACGACGACATTCTTACGAATCCTTTTGTTCTAGATCGTGCCCGGTGATCCGCTGGACAAGAGCATCATTATTCGGCCGTTGGAACCGCAGCCAGCAACACATTTGGCGCGTGAGTTTATGATCAAAACACGAAGAAGGAAGGGTCTGTCCGAGGATGTTTCCATAAATAAGTTCTTCGATGATCCTATGTTGCTGGAGCTGGCACGACAGGACGTTCTCCTTAATTATCCATTGTAATTGTCTCAATATTAAAAAAATATATGTCTAGCTGTAATCCGGCGTGTTTTTTGTGGTTATCCTAGCCCAGGTTTGAAAATAGGAAAAAGCTAAGCAAACGATAGAGTAAATAATTATTGTAATATTTATATCTTGTCTTAGAAATTAAAAACAGTATGGATTAAACGTAGGTGCTGTTACGCCTCCTTCGGCATGCCACTGTCCCATAGAGCCACAATTCGCTTTCTCTGGTTGATTCGATGCTGCTGGTGCTTCTTCTGAATCAGCTGGAAATGATTGAGTAGTGTACGAAAGTCTATCTTACTTTGGCTTTCGATTGTCTTTGAGGTGCTTCTAAAAAAAAAACAATTTATTTTTTCTAATGTTCATCATTTATAATAGGTTATGTCTTACGAGTCACTGCTGAGTCCCCAGTAGTTGGGGACGCATTGCAGTCGGTTCTTAAGCAGAGTAAATGCCTCTGTCTGGGGCAAGAGCATCAGAATGCCAAACAGTGCCTGGGCCAGATGTTTGGCATCGGCGCGATTATTGTCCTGAGAGACGAGTGTTAGTCGGAGGGCTAGAAAAATGATCTATGAAGATTGTATTCTAAATCTCAATTTTTATTTAACTTACAAGCAAAAATGGGTGATTCAATCAACTGCACAAGTTTGTCAATTTCGGTAAGGTATTCCACAGTCATCTCGAGATCCCCACTAAAATTAGCACAGAATTGCAATTAATGTTAATTTTAAAAATATAATAAATATGTTACAATATGATGACCAGCTCGGAAACATGCTGGTAGCATTGGGAATGTAGACAGAGGGATAAAGTGGAAACCGGGCAGTGAACCCACGACCTGTAAAGGCACTGGAACAGCGACGCCGATTTCTGAAGCAAATTAAATATAATTATCTCAGACGTACAAAAGAAATAACCAAAGAAATGGTATTTTACCTCGTTCCGAATGTCCTTCAAGAGACTGCGCAACTCAAACAGTTCCGAGGACGTAATTAGAATTGAGTGAAGTGTGCGAACCATTGTCGAGGCGAATTTAATATTCATCGTTTCCTCCGAGATAATCTCGGCGAAGGTCCTATATATGAACTCCGCATTCAGCAGAACGCAGAGTTGCCTGAAAAAATAAAATTATAATATTGATTTATAAATGCATTGTTTTAGGAGGTACCTTATAATAAGAGATCCCCTTGTCTCTAGGAATGGTTTTTCTTCACTGAACAAATTTAGTAGACTTATCAGGAATTTCCGGTAGTGCGATTTGTTGGAGTCTGTTTGAGCAATAAAAAAAGGAAAAATTCAATTATTTCAAATAAACGTAATTATAGGACTGGTCTCACCGCTCGCATGTGTGGAACTGACGATCTCAGCCAAAACTATAAGTCCTTGCAATACGACATCATCGGAGGTGTCCGAAAGGATGCCTAGCAATACCGGAAACAAACTAGTAGCATGCGTAGACATCTAAACACATACGAAATTTATTAAATTCCATATATTTAAATGTACGCTTCAACTAACCTCATCCTTGGCTTCGGTAAACAGATGATGAATCCACTTGAGCACAGCTACTTTTGTGTCTACCGAATTCCGAGACAACGAACTATTTGTCATGCGTACATCGATTGTGCTGTGCGCCAAGTACTGCCGCAGCACCTCCATAACGGATATTAGATCCAAATTGGAGAAGACCTTCTTTTTGTCCTGCATAGCGACCAAATCCATCATGTTCTTGTTAACAGCTTGTGCGCATTCCTTGATCTCTGAAATTGCATTTAATTTATATTCTTAAATAATTAAGTAAATTTCAAAATATATGCCCACGTTTCCGAGAATCCCCTTCGTAGGCCAGACATGGTAAGATCGCTGTGAAAATCCCACTTGCGAACGTTAGAATCTCCGGTCCAGAGAGCAGAATAAATTCGCGAATCCATTTGATGGCGGTGAACTGAATCAGTTCATTGGTAGACTGTGCGTGACCAATTAGAATGTTGGACATTTTCGGTATATCCGTGCTGGATGAATTCTTGATACTCTTCAGGAATTGTGACAGTAGTGCTTCACACCTAAAAGAAAACGTTACTATTCATATGAAATCAAGGATCGACCATAAAACACACTCACATCCGCTGTATTTCGACCATGCTATCCTCGAGCATTTGAAAGAGACCGTCCAAGATCTCGGGCAAGTATACAATCATGTTGATCTCAGGCACCGCACTCAGAACGGACACCCACGAGATGACAAACTGACGCGAGAACGAGTTATTCGCGTAAACGCGTTCGCGCAGCAACGGAATGAATCGGTCCAGATCAAATGTCTGTGAGTTCTCGGTCACAATGTCCTGATGAAATCGAAACACATTCCTTAGTTAGTAAATATATTACAATGTATTCTAAATGCTAACCTTTAACAGTCGATCGAGCAGTTCACTGCCATTCTTGACAGCCTGATCCGAATCGGTGACCAGTCGACTCAAAGCTGCAAATATTTCCGGAAACAATGGCACGATATCACCGCGAGCCACTTTTACGATATTGTACAACGACTCGTTTGCAAAGTATCGCACTCTCAGCTCCGGATCGGACAGACAGTTCAGAATCGGTCCGACCAGATCGTTTATGTATTTTTCTGTGTCCTATATAAAATATAGTTTTAAAGAAAAATCACTTGTAAAAAAATGGGCGTGTAGATTTATATACCTTGCCCAGCCCAATGCTTGTGGCAGCCAGTCCGATAAGGCCACCCTTGCGTTTGTTCGAGTCTCGCGACGTGGCAAACTCTCTGCCCAGCACATTTATAATCTTCTTGATTTGGTTGATGTTTTTGGCTTTGTTGAAGTCCTGCACCATTCTTTAACCAAAAAGGCGATTTTGAGGATTTTTAATGTTATTATTTTTTGAAAACAATAGTATTACTTTTCTATTTCCATAGCAGCTGCCTTTCTCTTCTCATAGGTTTTGTCACTCAGGGACTTGGCACAGGCCTCGCTTAACGGAGCGTACGTTGGTTCCATTCTGGGTAAATTTAATATTTTATTTACTGTTTACAAATTATTTTTTGTATATTATTATTATCTGCACTTTATTTGTTTTGTTTGACAAATTTTACCATGACATTCGCGGTGCGAATGTGTCATCACAGCTTATCGCTGAATTCTCTGGTATTTCTTTCATAGAACTGTGAAGAAAAGAAAAAAATAAATAAATAGTAAATTGTATTAACACCATTAAAAACAGTGGTAACATTTTTTAAATAAAAAAGGAAATAGGAAAGAATAAATATCCAAATATTTAAAAGCCATTTAAAAAAAAATTTAACCGCCCTTATTTAACACTCAAAAATCATTAAAAATTTAAAAAAAGATTTAAACTTAAAATTTAAAACGCCTCTAAACTTTAGGTAACTTTTGCAATGAAAGTTTATTTTGTAATAGAGATAAAAATAAACAGAAATGGGGATTTAGCCATTTCTGTTTATTTTTGTGTGGGTCGGTTGAAGTGCAAAAATTCGCTAACAAAAACATCAAAACAAAACGAAAAACACCGCGCTTTATAATTTCAATTCAGTCTGGCAACACCAAAAATCCAAAATACCATCCACACAATCCACACACCATCTACTCACAGTTTACGTTTTGTGCAATTCATTTCCGTTCTATCCGCCGAGTCGACAGTCGACTAGTTCGCAAAATAGAAAATACACATAGCTCGTATCATTTTTTGCCCTCAAATTAGGCGATTAATAATAAACAATTTGCCAAATAGACCACCAACAAACCGTGTGGCCAAGTGAAGTGAATCTTTTGTGCGTTACAATAACCTCGACACAATCGTGTAAGTTCCATAGATTCGTTGTGCAAAAGTGCGAGCTCTCTCGCTGCTGTTTTGCGTTGTTGCAATTCACCCATTTGCGGCGCCGCCATTTTGTGGCCCATATCTGTCTGGCTGGCTGAGTGGCTGTCGTAATTTGTCGCCTGTTTGTGTTCACTACTAATTAGTTTTTCTTTTCGAAAAAAATCTAGATTGAAAAATGGTTGGATCTCGAGTGTACGTGGGCGGTCTGCCGTACGGAGTGCGTGAACGTGACCTGGAGCGTTTCTTCAAAGGCTACGGCCGAACCCGGGATATTCTTATCAAAAATGGATATGGTTTCGTGGTGAGTGCGCCGACACAACATCATTCAATTGATGTTAATTAAATTTAATTCCTAATTAATTGTTTTGTTTCGTAGGAATTCGAGGACTACAGAGATGCCGACGATGCCGTTTACGAGCTAAACGGCAAAGAATTGCTGGGAGAAAGGTACGCGAAAAAGTGCGTTATTTTAATTCAATAATAATAGTGTTAACCTTGTAGACTTGAGGTCGATTTGCCTAGATTTACATACGTTAAACAAAACTAACTAATCGCAATCGATTTTTGTGTTTGTTTTGAATAATTTAGGTAAATTAGGCAGTATATCGACATGTATATGTGTGTGTGTGTGTTTAGTAGTTGGAAAAGGGAACTAATTACTAGCTAAACGCTTTCTATTATTTGACTTTTATGATCAGTAGACAGGGCTATTCTTGAAGCGTGTTATATTTAAGTACACATAAATAAAACACTTCGATTGGAGAATAGCCTTCCAGATTCAATTTAGCTATTAATTATGTTCCTTTTGTTATTTGCGTCCCGTAGCATTGAAGTATAAATACATCTATGGCCTGTAGGAATTTAAACTTCCCACCCACTTTTTCTGATTCTGCTGATTTGATCATTTCTTTCATATTTGGCAATTTGAATATAAATATAAAGAATATACAGTCATCAGCATGCAAAGCAAACCAAATTTACGATGACAAGAGAAGGCGTTGAAAAATTGACCGTGCTTTTAAATATGTACCTGCTGAGAAGGCGTTAATTATGCACGTGGGCAGTTCAATGTGTCATTCTCATTTAATTTTGTCTGACAAACAAGATAAGGCCTGAGCCTTGACAATGTAATATTTAAATTATGTTGCAGTGATTCAATACATTTGTGTGTATTCAAGAACCAAGTCTTGTGTTTTATTGTTTTACAAGTCTTTTACTACACAACATAATCGTTTTCTCAAAGAAAGTGTAAATTATGACTATGCGCCACCTTGTGTTATCTTTAATCTGATAAGCAGCTATCGTAAAAGTATATTGTTTTGTCTTTTGTTCATTTATCTGTTATTTTTTTTGTGTAGCTTATGATAATCAGAATGCTAGTACACTCTTGTAAAATGTTTGTTTTCGTTTTCAGAGTAACCGTGGAACCGGCACGTGGACAGGCCAGAGGTAGCCACCGCGATCGGTATGACAATAATGATCGATACAGTAACCGCGGACGCGGTGGTGGCGGAGGCGGCGGCGGCCGCTACAATGACAAGTAAGTACATATTACGATATTATTGATGTTGTTTCGACCAGCTGTCCAATTCTTGTTGGACCCTCAAACTCAGTCCCACCACCCCCTAACCTCCGTCCATATTCTTCTCTTATACTGATTGCGACAAATTTTCTTGTTTTAGATACGATGAGAAGTGAGTGTCTGGTTATTCATATAATTTGTGTTTAACTTTTAGTTTTAATAATTAATTACCTGAGGAATGGGTTTTAATTGCTTATTTTTTACGTCGATCGTATTTATAATTTCCGATGACAGCCGAATTATTGTGTAGTGTGTGCGATTGTGTGTGTGTGAGTATATTTATATATTTGTAGGTGTTGAGGTTTCTCTGCCATACAAGACACCTTTAAATGTTGGTTATGTATGGACTTTAATGAACAACTTTCTGATCAATAACATTCCTAAATTTTGTGTGTTGTTTATGTGTATTTTATAAATGTAGTCCGTTTTTGTATCTTAATTGAACGGGGTTGAATGCATATTTTTTTTACCAAACTTGGTGAGCAAAACTTCATCATTTGATATTCTATATATACCTAAAATACATTTGAAACAATATAAATTTCATATATTTTATCTAGCAAAACAAAATACATTTGAGACAAGCGTATTTTTTTCTTTTTTAAAAACCACACTTTCTTCCACCCTTTCCACATCAATTTTAAATATTGATATGTATAAATAAGCAATTATAAACCATTTTTGTAAAACATGCATGGACTCTCGGTATACAAAGTGAACCAAATCAATATCGATTACACCTAGAACTAAAAAATTCCAGATCATCTTCAAGATATGGTCCACCATTACGCACTGAATATCGTTTAGTCGTTGAAAATCTATCGAGCCGCGTGAGCTGGCAGGTATGTATTTTTGTTAATTTTATTGTTTTTTGTTTGGCCGTAAATTTGAGAGAGCGTAAAGAATAGGAACATCAGAGAACATGCGTTATATCTATAATATCTATTATAATTAATACAATAAACTAGATCATTCACATCAACGACGGTACAAAAAAAAACAAATTGCATTAGCGTAACGAAATATTGAGGCCGTTAGGACGTTTCTTTCGTAGTGTGGGTGTGCGTTGTATTCCGTGTTGCTCTCGTTTGGTACGTTTGACACAGACTAGCCCTAGAGGATGATTTTTGCGCATGGGTCGACAGTCGGCTCGTAATCCTATCTATCTCTAAATACACGGTTTCGCGAAGAAGATTGAAGCGTCGAATACAAACAGACACACCCCCTATATACACTGATGAGGGGGAGAGAGAGAGATGATGAGCAGGTCCGCTATGTGTATTCTATTGATGTGACGTTGAGCTCGGGACGAATGATGAGGATGTTAAGGATCATCGACCAAATGCCAACGAGACACACAAATTGTTTTACACTCCATGCGCACACACCTAACTAGAAAGAAACGTCCTTCGCACACACCCAAAATGGGGATAAATGAAATCAATGTATTTCTATAGGGCTTGCTATTTGATAGAGAGAGCATTTCTATCTCGCATCACACAGACACAAAACATTTTTGTTATGATTCATCAACTTGTGTTCCAATTGAAATCTAGCTTAAATTTAAAATCTTATGATAGTTGATGAATTTCAAACAAACTAAGTTCGGTTTTCTTTTTACTTTTCGGCTACATTTTACGACGCGAAATTAGTTTGATGGCTTTAAAATCGAGAGGTAAAATTTATATATATATATATATATATGCAAAAATTAACAGATATTAAAAAAAATGTGTACAATCAAATTTAAGATTAAAAAAACATTATAAAAACATGTTTACAATCAAATTTAAGATTTAAAAGAAATATTAAAACAAATCAATCAATACAAAAACAAACAAAAAAGGCAAATAAAAACGTGAAATTAACAAATCTATATGGCTACGATAACATCGGCGACAACACGACACATTCGATCAGTATGCGTCTTTATGGTTGCTCTACCTGGTAATTGTGAGACCGAAAGTCCATTTCGAAGGCAATATTTCAAAACCACCATCCGCCATCCATACATCTACCTACCAACCAACACTCATCTGCGCTTGCTCTGGTCTCACAAAAGTGCAATATGGTGGTCTCTAGAACATATGCAACCCTCCTCTTGGTATATCTTCTGTGTTCCGTGTAGTGTGTGTGTATTCCCGATATCTCCTCTGGTTTGGTCACTTGGTCTCTGGTCTTACAATGGTTGGTCAAACACACACACACGCACACACTTTTGGTCACTTGGTCCCTTGGCAAACACAAATATATATATAAATAATCACACCCAACCAATCAACAAAAAATAAGCAATTATAACCAATTTATATGTATACTGAGAGAAATGGTGCTAGCTGCGCCCGCGCACGCACACCAGGACTATTAATACCAAAAACACAACACACATGCACATGCCGACACACATTCGATTACATCCAGACCTTAACCTAATTACAGGTCCTCATCGAGATACTATGGACCAGCGTTCAGCACCGAATTTCGTGTTATTGTTAAGAATTTGTCGAGCCGCGTTAATTGGAAGGTATGTATATTTGTTAATTTTATTTGTTTTTGTTTTGCCCCCGAACAATTTTGTTTTGTTGGTGTGTATCCAACAGCAAAATTGAGGTTCAAATAGAAAGTGAGATTTGTGTGTTTTTTTTAAAGTTATTTCCTATTTATACTTTTGTATTTGTATATTCGATCACACTCCGAACGGAGAGAGAGTTTTTTTCTACACGAGTGTATTTTTCTATTATTATTTTTATGATTGCGTTTCTCACTTTATTCACCTATTTGTAATACAATTTGAATTTAATTCAGAGATTAATCTCTTCGTGATGATTTATGTGATCGAACCACATCAAATGAGAATGTGTATAATAATTACAATACCATCGACATGGGACAGGTTAAATAAGATTCAATCATCATCATTATTGTGCGGGACTATCATTGGTTAAACCGGTACATTATCACGAGCGGTAGAATTAATTTCGAAAATGATTCGTTTCCAATTACGATGTTAAAGCCATCAAATCTATAACAACAACCCGATTTATCTTTATAATTTCTATTCACTTAAAATTCAATTTAGAATTTTTATAATATTTGCATGATTGTAGTGCCATTTAGTTCTTCTTTATTTTGTAAGATTACATTTTTCTGTACATACGTATAACATCCAAAAGTCGCGGAGACAAATTTATAAACAAACAAAAACATCAACATAAAAAAAAAACATTTTACCCAAATTCAAACACAAACCAAACAAACCAAAAAAAATACAAACCAGTAAAACTTAATAATTTTTTCGAAGAGAGCCTCTCAATGTGTGGGGTCGCTGATGAGACTTGTGCCTAGACTGGTCCAATGGTGATTGTGAGAGAGATAGAGTGAGACGCAATGCTATATGGTGGTGCTTCACACACGATTCAGACGTAAACCTAGGGTTCTCCTCTCGCCACAAGCTATGCTCAATGAAACCGCACACACACTCTACCAGTGAACCGAGACTGTGGCGGCACCGCGAACAGAGACACAGACACACACATACAAAAAGATGTTGCCTATTTTTTGGCTTGGTCAGCAGGACCAAAACAACAACAATTCAAAAACAAAACTAAAAACGTCGTTCGTAGTACTGAAAAGGTTAACACATCCGCAAAAACAAAAACAAAATTACGAAAGAACCACCCACCGCCTGTTTGGTGCTGCCAAACTGCCTTAAACCGCATACGTATACATATGATGGGATGATGACAGCCCCCTCTGGCCCCCCATCCACGTTGAACTGACCGCTCGATTGAGGTGGTGTGGCCCCGTCCTTCCGCGCGCAATCTAGTTATATAAAAAACGATTCGTCCTCGCATCCGAGCATAAGACACACAAAATCAGCGCCTCCGCCATCGCCCGCATTGTTGGGGTTTTGTGCTGCTCAAAAAAAAAACATACCGTAAACTCGAAACATGCTCTCGTGGTGGACGACGTGGTGGCATCGCTCAGAACATGCCGTCCACAAGGTAACTACTACTGCTCTGTATCTCTCTGGTGGTGAGGTTGGTGTCAAGTTGTGATGATGATTGGGCCAACCGTTGAGCGAGCGCGCGCTTGTCCATTATGAAACAAACCCACGGTGTGTTTTTATGTAAGAGCATATTTTTATAAATCATCAAAATCATTAATCAATAAGTCTATTTGTTGTGTTTATTTTCATTGAGACAGTTGTGTGACGTGCGTGTGTGTGGTCGCTTGAAGGCGTTGTATAGTTCAGGATGCGTAAGGAAGCGTTTGTACATGGAAGCCGAATGACGATGATGATGATCGTCCATGTGCCCGCAAAGATGACTTGTACACATACTACTACAAATGCTCCATCGGTTGGCTCGCAAATTGGGGGAAGCGATCGGTTTCGCACACTTTTTGGCAGGACGCATGTTCTCTGTGGTCGTCTCTCTGGTTGGGATATTCTCGTGATGCGCGCTCGCTTTTCACTATCTCTATGCATATCGTTGGTTAGGATGGATTCTATGCAAACGTTTCTTTACGCCATCGAAAACTATCAACCAAAGGAAAATTAAATCATTAAAAAAATAATCAATGACACACTACCAGCGACACACGTGTCTCAATGGTATATACTCATTGCAATTTGTACAATAGTTAATATTTTTTGTGGCATTGCGGTTGACCGACAAATATTTTACCTTAATTTTGAATTGTGCGCAGGATCTGAAAGATTATATGCGTCAAGCCGGTGAAGTTACCTATGCCGATGCCCACAAGCAGCGTCGCAATGAAGGGTATGTATTAAAATCAGTGTTTATCTCACTCTCGTCTAAATTCAAAATTTCATGAATTTATTTTTCTTTTTTAACAGTGTGGTTGAGTTTGCCACCCTGTCCGACATGAAAACGGCCATCGAGAAGCTGGACGACACCGAGCTGAATGGTCGTCGTGTGCGTTTGATCGAAGACCGTCGTGGAGGTCGTGGTGGTGGAAGTGGTCGTGGACGATCACGTTCGTCGAGCAGTCGATCCCGTTCTCGTTCCCGCAGGCGTTCGCGCTCAAGGTAGGTGGTCCCCTTTGAGATTCTCATTCCAATGAAGTAAACAGTAAACATATTTCCAGGTCATCTCGTAGCCGTTCCAAGTCACGCAGTCGCTCGAAGTCACGCGGCGGAGTACGAAGCAAGTCTCCGGTTAAGTCTCGATCACGATCGCGTTCCAAGTAAGTACAGCACACCAACCCAAACACACGTACACTTCCTCTTTCTTATGTTTTGCTAGTCATTGTGTTAAGTTTCTATGGTTTAAACAAATACAAATACATTCCAATCTCGTACTTGGACATAATCTATGTGTGCGCCAGCATCGATTATAGTGCTTGTCTATAATTTTAACACATGAAATTAACTTTTGTTGGACCTCCTCTTCTCTGTTGCAGTCTACGTGATAATTCAAAGTCGAAGTCTAAGTCACGTTCTCGTTCACTGAAACATGACTCACGTTCGAGATCTCGTTCCTTGAAACGTGACTCCCACTCTAGGTCACGGTCCAAGTCAAAGCGTGACTCGCGCTCCAGGTATGTAAAACACGATCGTTGGATCAATGCGTCAAATCGTAATAGCGAGAAAAATCACCATGCACAAAAATACATCAACGGCATCCACGGATGTCAAACCAACACAGGACAGCAGTTCAATTCACAATTCACGCAGACACACATACATCACTTTTTTTAAATATTAGTTCTCACCCCGTAGTGCTTTTTCTCTTTATACGCTATTCTAGATTCTAGATGTATTTATGCTTTTCAAATTGATTATATAACCACACTTTTGTTCATTAACACAGGGATCGTTCGGTGTCGGAGGAGAAGAGCCGCAGGTCTATTTCACCCAAAAACAACGGTGCCTCGCCCGATCGAAACGAAAGCCTGGACGACTAGCGTTGTAGCGTGTAAAGATTAACTGTTAAAACCACCTAATTTTAAAGTATATATTTACTATATTGTTTAACTTGGGTAAAATCGGCAAACTAGAAAAACGGTTTGGATTTTCCATTTATTATTACCTAAAAAAGCATACATAATTATGCTGTGAAGATAATGCCTTTTAATTAATACAAAAAACGAGTCAAAATACAGATTTAAAATAATAGTCCCATTTGTATATCGTGGGCGGTGTATTCGAGCACATGCACCCTTAAAATTTACAATAACTTTTAATAGAAACGAATAAAACATTTCGAATGCACTCCTTAGACACACCCTTAACCAAAAAACAAACAACAAGCATAACCATATTGTTTATTAAACAAGTTTCTACATGATAATTCTATTGTAATGATTGCATTTTTTTAAATTTATTGTTATAGAAGAGTTGAAGTTTCTTTTGGTGTAAAGTTTTAAGTACTTTTAACAGAAATTCTATATGATTAGAATATCATTTTGAGAAATTACACGTTCATATGTATTCCTAGACTTTGCGCATGGTTTTGTTTTGAAATATGTTGTGAATCAGGTCAACAAACAATTGTGTATATTGGAATGTATGTACAATAAAACATTTAAAATATATAATTAAAGATTTTTGTAAACTTATTATTGTGTTTTTTTTTCTTTTCTTTTAACTTCATTTGGTTGAGTCGTAACACGCTAAGGAGAGTATAACCACACCTGCCAAAGCAAAAAATTGATGGCGCTCAAGTCATATGCCTTTTCATCGCTGTTAGAATAATGAAATGTTAGAGTTACTCTAATATTTGTGAAATTATAGTGAGTACGAGGTTTATTATGTTTAAGGGGCATGGATGCCATTGATTTTTAAGGTTCAAGGAAAAATACTAAAACAGCTCTTCCAATCCATTCATCATATCTTTCTGTGCATATCATGGTGATACAACCGTTCAACAGAAAAATCTCTTTCAGCATCTCTCGAAGGCTTCTTTATGGTTTTGCCTGATTCCAGGATAAGTGTATACCCAACAGGTTACAAAATTAGAACCGTATTCTCTTTTGCTCACACGAATCCCTTCTCCACTTCAGTCCTCCAAGACCTCATTCCATTATCTATAACTACCAAATTTGTGCCAATGGCGGCTCTATGCAAGCTCCTCTAGAACTCACTAGTACTTCACAAATATTATATGACCGTCGATAGATTTTTCGACACTAACTCACTTTCAGTTATCTGATCCAGCTCAAACTTGGCACATAGACTCGTTTGCACGGGGCTTAGATAACAAAAAGATAAAAAAATGGAAAATCAATGTTATATTTTTTTTTTTGAAGATTTTGTTAAACAAAAAATACGTCTTGTTTGATTATATCTATTATCTGCTTGTGGTGAATTATTCTCAAGAGACTTAATCTCACAGCCATTGTGCATTATTGTCATAGTGTATTTTGTAGCTGTTTTTTTGTTTTTCAACAATGAGACTTAACGTCAGGAAATTGAGACTTATTCTCACAAAAAAACCTGAAAATAATGCGCAGGCCGACTGCGACTTATTCTCAAGAGACTTAACGCCACGAAAAATCGTGAGAGTTGACTGACTTATTCTCAAGAGACTTAACGCCACGTAAAATCATGACAATAAGTCAAAGTGTGCATTACTCTCATGATTTTTAGTGGCGTAAGTCTCTTGAGAATAAGTCACAGTCGTGCATTATTGTCAGTGAATTTATTTTATTAAAACAAAATGCGCGATTTGAGAATTGTATTTTCATCGCGTTAAATTCGCATAAAAATCTTGACGATAATGCACAAGCCAACTGTGACTTATTCTCAAGAGACTTAACGCCACTAAAAATCGTGAGAGTAGCACAGGCGGACTGTGACTTATTGTCAGGATATTTCGTGGCGTTAGGTCTCTTGAGAATAAGTCACAGTTAGCCTGTGCAATACTCTCACTATTTTGTCGTGAGTTGCTGTCGGCTAGTGCCTTATCGTCAAAATTTTATGCATGGCGGTAAGTCTCTTGAGAATAATGCACAGCGCCTATTATCTATATTAGTCATTTATCAATATTTATTGATTGTTCATGAACAAAAAGTTACACTTTTTGAAAACCTCTTAACCTTATTTTATTACCTTATAATTTTGCCAAAGATATATACAATCAATTTGATTTCTACCTTGCTAAAATATAAAAAGATAAAACACTTCAAAAATAATTAAATGCGATAGATATTTTTATAGGGTCTATCCAGCCTTGATTTGTGTTCCTCACATCCTTTCTTACTTCTTAATAATTAAATTTCCTTATATTATCATCAGTAAGAAAGCATTAAAGTCTCTTTATTATAATTATTTATTTTGTATTGTCACAAAGTCGTCGTCTTCGTTTTATAACATTATTTTTGAGAAAGAAAATTAATTCAACATCGTTCAGGTTAGAACTATATAATTGGCAGGATCGGATTAAAAATATATTATTTTCAACCATTAAATGGCATCACACCGATTTGCAGATTTCATCGTAGTTCCGGAGAACAACTTTATCCACGCTTTCAACGAATCTTCCGAACGCACAGGGTGCCTCACAATTGGGTATTCTAATAAATGTTGGCATCTTGTCCTCACTATTCTCGTAGAAAATTATCTGAAATATCGCCATTTAAAAATAAATTTTACGTTCACTCCCAAATGTCCGAGAAACAGCAACACTGACCTTAACTTCGAGATCGTCTTCCAGCACCATAGAACTATGCAGTTCCAGCGCAACGGTAGCAGCATAGTCGGGTTTGCGTGAAACTTGTTCGTCGATCTGCAGGGCTCGGAATAAATTCACCAGTGTTACATCATGCGCAGAGTACACGAATATTGAGCGGTGTGGCGTTGCCTGTACGATCTTGTATTTGGCCATGTTCTCAATGATGTCCGTCAGCAGGGCTCCTGTTCGATGTTATGAGTATAGTGTGTATTGCAATAACATGTTGAGTGCCACTCACCTCCCTTGACCTTTTTCATCAACGCCGTCTCGGTTAGCAGCGCTAGACTGCGTTCGGCCAACGGTAGCATTTTGTCGGGAAACACCTGTTCAGTCCATTCGGGCATATCGAGGCCGGCGTCGCGTTCAATTTGCAGTACATTGTACAGCAATTCTACGTCAAGGACATTGTTGATGCTCTGCAGAAAAACAGTTGTTTTAATTTAAACATTCAATTTAAATATATAAAGCTTCAGCTAATCTGAGCTAACCTTATTCGTGTGCTTGGTCAAATACGCATACAAGGCAGCATTTTGTGCATTGAGCTTCTGCAGTTCTGGCGTGGTGGTCGCATTGTTGTACAATTTTTGCAGACTTTCATCGTATCGTGGGCATGGCTTCTTCTGGGCCAGCAGCTGTGTGATTTTTTAAAAACGCATATATATCTTTGAATGAAATTACTCAAAACGATAGAACTTACGTAGTCCATATTCCGGGGATATGATTTAATCGGAACGGGCTGCCACAAAATCGGTAGTTTGTTCCGTTTCTCTAGCGGCGGCATAAAACCGGCCAGAAAACTCGCAGCGCTCATCAAACACCGTTCGGCAGCGCTGCTCTGCACCTGCATGTTGTCGCTCGCATAGAATCCCGTGCTGGGCATCAGTTTGTAGTAGCGCTGTCTTAGGTGGCTGCCCAGGTTGTACATTTGAAAGGATCCTTTCTAAAGGTGAATTAGGTTGAGTATTATAAATGCAATTAAGTATATTAACCAATTTAGCTACCAAGGACAGTGCACCCAGTCCACTGGGCCATTTGTAGCTGGCATGTGGATCACTTGGGTACAATTCCGTTGGAGATCGGTCGCCGTGACGAAACACCTAAAATTATAAACGCAATCTATACTGAAATATAAAAAAGAAACAAGGTCAATGCATACAATTCCAACAAACTGCAACGAGTCGCTGCTCTGATCATCGGTGTTCTCGCCAAACGCTAGATAAGCCATTAGAACAGTAAACAAAGCCAGTCCCAGAACGGACACGGTTATTGTCATGCCCCGTCGTCCTGAATCCATTGTAAGTAAGTAAGTCTTTGTGGTAGCTCTGGAAGATCATGTGGCTAAAATTGTGATTATACGAGTAGATTAATGTCACGGTTTGCATACCAAATAATAATTATTATATTGTTTTTAAATCGTCTAAAACAGCTTAACGACCTTGAAATCTACGTGCGAATATATTAAAGCAGAAAATCACAGTACACTCAACCTGTGTAAATATGTGTATAACTATGCGACACCTATGATTCTGAGTACCTGTAATAATATTAAACAGACTAAATAGTACCTGCGCAGATAAACGATAAAAACGCGTGCGTCGTAGACGATTTCGACTGCAAAAGTGTAAATCTTAGCATTGTATACTAATTTTATGTATAACAGTGCTCATAACTAGCCAAACAACTTGTTATATAATTGCAAATTGTATATATTTATTGTGTTGAAAAATAAAGTATAGATATATATTTATATTAATATACTCTATTCAAATATATACTTATTTACTTATCCCAATGTATATCTACAAAACATCTAATAGAGAAATTCACACGTTACACACTTTGTTATTAATAATGCGATCCCTTGTCCTCTTCGTACAGAAAGAAAATCGGAACTTTGTGTCCGTGTGGCATCACAACGTATTCCTTGTGCTTGATTAGCGCAACGGCGGCCAGACCGTAGAACAACAGTGGGATTCCTTAAAAATGGAGCACAAAAACGTAGATTTTAATACCGCGCGACCCATAAAAAAACGTATTTAAACTTATTTTTACCTAGATTTATTACTTTCATCACCCGAAAAAATGTATTGTCTTGAGACAGATCCTGCACGGGTCTCTTGGTGCAATGGTACTTCATGTACGGATAGCAGCCCGTGCGAAGGATGTGATAGTTGGCGCC
The DNA here is from genome assembly GCA_010015015.2 of Bolitophila cinerea. Taxonomy (NCBI): domain Eukaryota; kingdom Metazoa; phylum Arthropoda; class Insecta; order Diptera; family Mycetophilidae; genus Bolitophila; species Bolitophila cinerea. The sequence goes on along the minus strand of JAAAKO020006350.1, from coordinate 24,662 downwards.
CGACTCGAGAGTCCAGTTGAAGTGTGCCTTTGCAAATTGATCGTTACGCACATCTTTGTACTATTTGGATACATATAGATGTGTATATTTTTATTTCAAGTCTAGCTCTCCTTTTCCTCTGCGAGAGAGTTACCCTTATAAAATAGGACGTCCACGGAGGCTCGTTGCATTGTTTCAGATAGGCAGTCAGCACTTCCGATACGAACGGTTTGCTAATCCGTCCTCGCATGTTGTGAGATAAATTCTGTGCGATATTTGTTCCCGTCGTTATCTAACCTCTGATATATCGCAATTGCAAAGATGAAGGTAAACAAGAAAAAAACAAACACACACACAAGAATAAATATATATATGATTGTGTGATTTGTGATAACGACCGATAAAATATAAATTACACTTACTTAACAATTGTGGAACGTTTTTTGTTCTACTATTTAAAAAATATATTGTAAATTTGTCTTCATTTTAGTCTTAAAATCAGTTATTAGACTTAATCTTTATTAGGCTAATTTCATAGTTAAAAATTAAAATTAGTTTGTGTTTTAGGTTTATAAACATATGAAATAAATATTTTTATTTTGAATGTATGACAGACTCGTTTAATCTTAATAGTTCTATTGTTCTCATTCTCACAGATGATGGATTCAAGTTTCAGAAAATCCGAAAAAGTTAAAATAAATATAGTATGCAAAATATCAAAAAAATATGCTTTTACAATTTTTATATGTTTATTACATACATATATATAATAAATTTATATTTTTTAAAAATAAGTTTGAGGTTATGTTAGAATTTTAAATACTAAAATCTGTATTTTATGGTATAAAAAAATTAAAGCCGTATATGTTTCTTGTTTTCTTTTTTTAATTCAAACGATACATTGAACTTCTCGTTTTATTTTTTCAAAATATTTGATTTCTAGGTTATGTTAGATTGAAAATAAAAATCCTAATTTAGAATAAAAATGCCAATTCGTTTAAAAAAGTTTGTATTTTAAAGGTACTAGGCATATTTTTTGCAATTCTTATTTAAAAAAAAACACTATATATTCGAGATTATATTCTCTTGAGATAACCATCTTTAAACATATAGTTTTTGCTAGAGATGTAAGAGATACTACAAATGCAATAAAAAATAGAAACGAGGTTCAAACAAGGGATTGTATTACTCCCCAAACCCAAAATAACTGCAATCCTACCTCTCCACACCAAACACCGAACTCCTAAATTTCCGGCTGTCAAACGTGCACACAGCCCTACAAATGTTGTTGATGTTTGCGCCTGTTGAAGACAGCACACGATATGATTGGTCCAGATTGCCGGGTATAGCATTTTCCAGCCATAATCCACCTTTGCATCTATTTTGACGGATGACTTTTATCCGAATTCCGAATACACATCAAAATTTCTCTAGTTAAACCGAGAAAAATGGCCGATGCAGAGGTTCGTACCGCTATCACGTGTGAATTTATTTTCACTGTATTCATATATTAAACAACCCCCAATTAATGTACATTGTATTTACAGTTATCGAAAGCTTTGCGCGATCTTCCGAATCGAGTACTAAACGTAGCCGTCGACGAGCGTCCCGAGCTATACCAGAATGTGTCTGCAGTACTGTCCAACCCGGGTAAGTTTGCGCAATACATGGCGACTGAACACTTTTCTATGTACATGTGTGTGTGTGCATATGTTTATCAGGGGGCCACCCTCAACCGGAGCATAATCACCTAAGCTCATGCTCACGTAAAATAACATAACCTTAAATTAATTTGGTAAACGTGTACAATAATGATTTTCCACTTAGTTCAGTGTATTGTTTAGAATTGTGTGATACAATAACATATATGTCAGCTTGGTCAACCGTGGAAAAATGACTTTCGAGCCGGTGTCAACGATGGAGGCTTCAGTGCTTCTATCTGCTCTGCTTGCGCGTATATTGAATCCTTGGGATCGTGCAAGATCTTTAGAATGTATTGTTCGTAATCGCTGACACCTTGTTTCGGGTCAACGGCCATGGCCAGCATGTCGCTAAGCTGTTGTTTTGACATGACTTCACCGTGGGTCTTTATCACATCGACTAGTTCATTTGTTGGAATTACTCCTTTTTTGGACGGATCAAATACTTGGAATGCAGCTTCAAGCTCTCCAACGGTGGCCGGTTTCATACGTCCTAGAAGCAACCATCTTGTCAATTCAAAAAGAAACTTCGACAAATGTATTGCGCCGGGTATGTCTGGGAATTCACATAGTTTTATGAACTCGATTAGATCCTGTTCGGTCGGAACACAGCCAAGGAATCGCAGAATCGTTGGAACACAATCGTTTTGAACCATATTGTTTCCTCCGAAATCGTAAATCTTGAAGGCGTCTGCCATGCGCTGGTCGAGATCGTTTTTAATCACAACCGGAATATCAACAAATTCTGCCATAGTATTTTGTTTTAAAAACTTTTTAAATTAATTTTAATATGGATTTTTTGGTTTTTCAAATTTTAAGACTACTTGTTTTTGTTTGTTTGTCAACACAGGAATCAACCCGACTGTTGTTCGTGGAATATGCAAAGTAATTAGCACCACTCTGACCAAATACAAGGACCTGCCGTCGCAGAATCTAGTGAAAAATCTTATCGTATCTCTGGTGCAACACCATCCGGATCCGGCATTCGAGCACTTCAATGGTGTGTTCAAGACACTGCTCACCAAGGATTTGGTGTCTGCTACGCCACTCAAGGCCAGTCAGGCAGCCGTCATTGCGCTGGGCTGGTCCATTCTGGTGGCCGACAACGAACAGCGTGACACAAGCGCTGGCAAAAAGGAATTCCCGAAGTTGATCGAGTATCAAGCAGGTCTCTACCAGCTCGGCATATCCAGTGATAATGCAAAGGTCTCTGAAAAAGCCTATCAAATGGTCAAACATTTCTGGCAGCAAAACGATGACATGGATCAGTATTACTTCGACACGTTGCTCGCCATGGAACCGTCCAGCAGTGTGTCTGTGTTCATTTCAGCCATTTTAAAGTTCCGGTCGGAGCAAAGCGATGACACGGAATTGCTGAGCACGCACAAAGTAAAGATCATCGATCACTTTGTGAAAGGACTGATCACAGTGAAAGTTAAGCCAAATGGAAAATGGATTCCGTCGTGCAGACTGGTGCTGAAGTCGGTGACACGAGATGAATTCAAAACGCACATCTTGTCAGCTCTGCAACGAGCAATGCTTCGTAGTCCTGAGATCATTCTTCAGGGTGTGGGTTTAATTGTGCGAGAGCTAGAAATTGATATAAGTGAGTTTGCGGTGGACATGGGCAAAACGTTGATTCAGAATCTATACTCGAAGGATGATTTTGCTCGTGCCGAGGCTGTGGAGTCACTGAAACAGGTGGCACTGAAATGTGGTGATGCCAAGACCATTGAAGCGCTTGTCAAGCAGGTGTTTGCTGCATTTAACGGTGCCGATGGTAAGATTACCGTTGCCGAGTATCGCATCAATGTTCTGCAGGTTAGTAGGAGTCTCTAAATTCAATTTATTTACCGTTACAAATATCATATGTTTTTTGCAGGGTGTTGGTAATCTAAGCCACAATGCTGTGCCGAAGGAATCTATCGAACCACTACTCGCGAACGTCACGAGTTTGTTTGTAAAGACCCTTGAATCAGAAATCCACGAGAAAGTGCTGTGCCATGCCCTCGAGATGTTCAGCCAGTGGTCAACGAACTACACCAATGAATTGCCCAAGCAAATCCTAGAAGTATTCAAGAAAGGACTCGAACTAAAATCCGCTACACAATCCGTACGAGTTGCATATCTACAGTGGCTGCTGGCCTGCCTACAGAATGCTACGCTTCCGGCTGGTATTGACCTGTCCCAGTCCTTAATCAAAACCGTTGAGAAGGCCGCTCAGAACGGAACCCAAGTGCCACTTGTGGCTGAGGCTGTGTGCGCCGTGTGCTTGCTACTCAAAACTGAGAACACCGCGGAGGAGTCTAGCAAACTGCAGCCCTTCTGGAACATCGTTTTGGATATTTCCAAGCAAGTGTTTGTAACCGAGAAATTCATGTCTTCCGCTCCCACGGACACACTGTGCTATGTGATGCTAATGTGTAAGATTCTGCTGCTCGAGCACTTTGCCAAGCTCAAAGGATCGCCTGAGCCTCTGTTCAAAGCCATCGTGTACTCGATGAATTCTTCGTCTGCCAAAGTACGTGCTTACTGTTTGCCACTGGTCAAAGAGTTGGTGTGCAGTCCGGACGGTGTACAGCTGGCCAAGAGCTTGTACGCAGAGCTGACGTTGTACGTTTCGGTAGCCAAGATCACGGCTGACGGAGACGCAAGTGATGACAACTCAATTCCAGCACAGGCATTTGTGGATTCCATCCTCACGTTGGCTTCTATCTTCGAGATCAACAGTGCTGACGCTCAGATCATTGCTCTCAGCTCACTGCTATGCTCTCACTATCCTGCTGTGGTGCAAAACACTACGTACCTCTGGGAACAAGTACTGAAGGTCATAGATTTGGACCCGAAATCATTCATCTCGCTAAACTCTGGCAAAATCCGCGAGGTTCTCATCAGCAACTACAAACCTATTCCGAGCTACGAGAATGCCGTGGCCACGGTATCGAAAATCAGTCCGGAAATCGTGCTGCCCATCATCGTCGAAGAGGTTACACGACATCTCAAGAATCCAGACATGGCAAACGTGCTGGACGAAGACTACTTTACGTATCTTACACCCGACGGTGAACTGTACGACAAGAGTGTTATCCCGAACTCTGATGATATCTACAAGGATCTGAGCGAGAAACGCGAGAACAAAGTGTACAGCTACAAAGAGCAACTGGAAGAGATTCAGCTGAGGCGTGAAATTGAAGAGAAGAAACGCAAAGAGGGCAAATGGAAGCCACCACAGTACAGTGCCAAACAGCAGGAGGCAATCAAGAATCAAACGGAAAAAGAGAAAGCAATTAAGGCTAAGCTGAGCAGCCTGAATGATACAATAACCGTGCTGGTGTCCTTAGTGCAAGGTGTCCGTATCGGAAATCCTGATCAGCTATCGTTGTACTTTGCCCAGCTCTTGCCATGCGTTCTCCGTGTAGTCAAGTCGCCGCTGGCTGCGACTCCGCTGACAAAACTCTACTTTGACCTACAAACAGCTTGCTTCCATGACGACCTGGCCGATTTGGGCAGACAACTAGCCATTGCCACAATTCGCCTGCACGAGCCACACTGCGATCTACCCGAGGATTGGACCGAGGAGAATATTACGGAGCTGATAAAAAACGTGCTGCAATTCTTTGCGGCTGAGACTATCAACGATGATTTCGAGTCTAACGAAGTGGATGAGGTTCATGTGGCCCTGTTGACGGCACCAGCATTTTCGTATGCTTTTGAATTTCTGAAGAAGGCTTTCTTTGCCAAGGGAATAGCTAAGGATGAAGAGTTACTGCTGATCGGTATTCAGCTGATCGGAAAGCATGCCCAGGTCCAAGGTAGCACACCAAATGGAGATTTGACAGACTACAGGCATCCCAAGTACATGCCTCGTCTGGAGATGTTGCGAACACTTATGCAGTTAACCGGTATCCACAAAGGACGCGTTCAGACACAAGCTGTAGCCGCTATTCTGGATGTAGCTCAGAGTAGCTCAGATAATGAGTTCTGTGCACGTGCTGAGACGCCTGAAATTGAATGCCTACTGAACGCCCTACAAAGTCACCTAGAGTCCGTGCGAGATGTGGCCCTGCGAGCGCTGACCATTGTGAGCAACACACTGCCCTCGATCGGAGATGACTATGAGCTAGGACTACGTTTGACCAGACGTTTGTGGATTGCCAAGCATGATGTGTCCGATGACAATAAAGTACTGGCCGATATCCTGTGGACCAGTGCAAAGCTTGAGGTACCGATTGTGATGTGCGATGAACTCCTGAAGGACGTCATCCATCCGGAGCCATGCATTCAGAAGGCTGCCGCGTATGCTCTAGTCTCGATCATCAGAGAAGACGATACACTGGTACAAGGTGTTCTGGCACAATTGCTTGAGATCTACGCGGACAAGATGACCATGATCCCGGCCAAGCTAGACCAGTTCGGACGAGAACTTGAACCGGCCATCGATCAATGGTCACCCCGTCGTGGTGTGGCTATCGCAATCTGTCAGATATCGCAATTCTTTGCGCTGGAGGACGTCACTAAAGTTATGCATTTTATGGTGTACAAAGGTCTGGGTGATCGTGAGGAGGTCGTACACAAAGAGATGTTAGCTGCAGCCCTTGCTATTGTTGATTTGCATGGCAAGGAAACCATTGTTAAGCTCTTGCCATTGTTTGAACATTTCTTGGACAAAGCACCGATCTCAAGCTATTACGATAACATTCGTCAGGCCGTCGTGATTCTGATGGGATCACTTGCCCGTCATTTGGACAAGGACGACGTACGCATTAATCCGATTGTTAAGCGTTTGCTGGCGGCTCTGTCGACACCCTCGCAACAGGTACAAGAGGCTGTGGCCAATTGTCTGCCACATCTGATGCCCTCGGTGAAGGATGAGGCAAATGCAATCATCAAGAAACTTCTGAATCAACTGGTAAAATCCGAGAAGTACGGAGAACGTCGTGGTGCAGCTTACGGTATCGCAGGCGTTGTAAAGGGACTCGGAATTCTGTCACTTAAGCAACTGGACATCATGACCAAGCTGACGCAACACATTCAGGAGAAGAAGAATTACAAATCACGTGAAGGAGCATTGTTTGCCTTTGAAATGCTCTGCACCACATTGGGCCGTCTCTTCGAGCCGTACATTGTACACGTACTACCACATCTGCTGCAGTGCTTCGGTGACTCGAGTCAGTATGTGCGTCAGGCTGCTGATGACACCGCCAAGATTGTGATGGCTAAACTGTCTGCTCATGGTGTGAAATTGGTGCTGCCTTCATTGTTGCATGCCCTGGACGAGGACTCGTGGCGTACAAAGACCGCTTCCGTAGAGCTTCTCGGAGCCATGGCTTTCTGTGCACCCAAACAGTTGTCATCGTGCTTGCCCAGTATTGTACCGAAGCTGATTGAAGTTCTGGGTGACTCACACACCAAAGTACAGGAGTCCGGTGGTGATGCACTTAAGGTTATCGGCTCGGTTATCAAGAATCCCGAGATTCAAGCTATCGTGCCAGTATTGTTGAAGGCGCTCGAGGATCCATCCGCGAATACGTCCAAGTGTCTACACAGTCTGTTGGGAACGAAATTCGTGCATTTCATTGATGCACCCTCGTTGGCCTTGATCATGCCGGTGGTTCAGCGTGCGTTTATGGATCGATCCACAGAGACCAGGAAAATGGCAGCTCAGATCATCGGAAACATGTACTCGCTTACCGATCAGAAGGATCTGACTCCGTATCTGCCAAATATTATTCCAGGTTTGAAACAGTCCTTGTTGGATCCTGTGCCCGAGGTGCGAGCCGTTTCGTCGCGAGCTCTCGGAGCGATGGTGAGTTTAATTTGGTAATAATATATATATTTTTTTAATCCTCTTATTTTTTATCATGTTAGGTCAAAGGAATGGGAGAATCTTCATTCGAAGATCTACTACCGTGGTTAATGCAAACACTCACCTCAGAGACGAGCAGTGTCGATCGCTCCGGAGCAGCCCAAGGTCTGTCTGAGGTGGTCGGTGGACTGGGTGTTGAGAAACTACACAAACTTATGCCAGAGATTATCGCAACCGCTGAACGCACGGACATCGCACCACACGTCAAGGACGGTTACATTATGATGTTCATCTATATGCCCGGTGCGTTCCCGAACGAATTTACACCGTACATTGGTCAGATTATCAATCCGATCCTGAAGGCATTGGCTGATGAAAATGAATTCGTGCGTGACACCGCCCTAAAGGCTGGTCAACGTATCGTTAATCTGTACGCAGAGTCTGCAGTGACGCTTTTGCTGCCCGAACTTGAGAAAGGACTGTTCGACGATAACTGGCGCATCCGTTTCAGCTCTGTGCAACTGCTCGGTGATTTGCTGTACCGTATCTCGGGTGTGTCTGGCAAGATGACCACCGAGACTGCTAGCGAAGACGATAATTTCGGAACAGAACAATCGCATACCGCTATCATTCGGTTCCTGGGCGCAGAACGGCGTAATCGTGTGCTTGCCGGTCTGTACATGGGACGCAGTGACGTTGCCCTGATGGTGCGTCAAGCAGCGTTGCACGTATGGAAGATTGTTGTCACAAATACTCCGCGAACACTCAGAGAAATCCTTCCGACACTGTTTAGCTTGCTGTTGGGATGTTTGGCTAGTACCAGCTATGACAAGCGTCAAGTGGCTGCTCGGACATTGGGTGATCTTGTGCGCAAGCTAGGCGAACGTGTACTACCTGAAATAATACCAATTCTCGAGCGTGGATTGAACTCTGATCAGCCCGATCAACGACAGGGTGTCTGTATTGGATTGTCTGAGATTATGGCTTCAACGTCCAAGGATATGGTGCTGTCGTTCGTGAATAGTCTTGTGCCAACGGTGCGTAAGGCGCTGAGCGATCCTCTGCCTGAGGTCAGACACGCGGCGGCCAAGACTTTTGATTCATTGCACGCGACCGTTGGTTCGCGGGCACTAGACGACATCCTGCCATCTATGTTGGCCGGTTTATCCGATCCGGATCCCGATGTGGCCGAATGCACGCTGGACGGTTTACGCCAGGTGATGGCCATTAAATCTCGTGTTGTACTACCGTACCTGGTGCCACAATTGACAGCTTCACCAGTAAACACCAAGGCACTTTCGATTCTCGCTTCTGTGGCCGGAGAGGCTCTCACAAAGTATCTGCCTAAAATTCTGCCAGCTCTTCTGCAGGCACTGGCTTCGGCTCAAGGAACACCGAACGAAACGCAAGAAATGGAGTACTGCCAGGCGGTTATTTTGTCTGTCAGTGACGAGGTAGGCGTGCGTACCATTATGGATACTTTGATGGACTCGACCAAGTCTGAGATTACCGATGTCCGCAGAGCAGCTGCCACATTATTGTGTGCCTTCTGCACACACTCGCCGGGCGATTACTCGCAATACATCCCGCAGCTATTGCGTGGACTCTTGCGTTTGCTTGCCGATGCTGACAAGGATGTGCTACAACGTTCTTGGGAAGCTTTGAATGCTGTCACAAAAACACTTGATTCTGCCCAACAGATTGCGCACGTGTCTGATGTGCGTCAGGCCGTACGCTATGCGTCCAGCGATCTAAAGGGTGCTGATCTGCCTGGATTCTGTTTGCCCAAGGGTATCACGCCACTGTTGCCCGTCTTCCGTGAGGCTATTCTCAATGGTTTGCCCGAAGAGAAAGAGAATGCTGCGCAGGGTCTGGGTGAGATTATCTCACTGACCAGTGCGTCGTCTTTGCAACCGTCTGTGGTGCATATTACCGGACCGCTTATCCGTATTCTGGGAGATCGTTTCAATGCTGGCGTCAAGGCTGCCGTTCTCGAGACATTGGCCATTCTGCTGTTCAAGGTTGGCGTGATGTTGAAGCAGTTCTTGCCACAGTTGCAGACTACATTCCTGAAGGCTTTGCATGACCAGAATCGTTTGGTTCGTGTGAAGGCTGGTTACGCATTGGCTAAACTGGTGGTTATCCATACGAGGGCTGATCCGCTGTTCGTTGAGATGCACAATGGCGTGAAAGGTAAGTGCTTGAAATCTTCTCATTCAAGATACAAATTTCTAATATATTATATTTTTATTATAAAGGAAACGATGACTCAGCTGAACGTGAAACAATGCTGCAGGCACTTCGCGGCATCATTACACCGGCCGGCGACAAAATGACCGAACCCTTGCGAAAGCAGATCTTTAATACGCTCACCTCGATGCTGGGTCACTCCGAGGACGTGACACGCAGTGCTGTCGGTGGATGTCTGGGAGCTCTATGCAAGTGGTTGTCCCCTGAACAACTAGACGAAGCTCTGAATAGTTTCATCCTAAACGATGACGCCACCGATGAATGGACCGTAAAACATGGCAAAACATCAGCGCTGTACGTAGCACTCAAAGAGACCCCGAGCACAGTGTACACACCCAAGTACGAGGCAAAGATTTGCAAGACAATCACAGCACACATCGTATCCGACAAGATCCCTGTGGCCGGAAATGCCGTACGAGCGGCCGGTTATCTGTTCACCTACTGTATGAACGAATCGGTTCCGTTGCCACAGGCTCTGCTTGGTCCATTTGTGCGCTCCATGAACCACACCAGCAATGAGGTGAAACAGTTGCTGGCAAAGATCTGCAATTACATGGCCAAGGAAGTTAGCGCCGAAAAGGTACCGCCAGAGTTGTTGCGTTCCGTGCTACCGATGCTGGTGAACGGCACCAAAGAGAAGAACGGCTACGTCAAGTCAAACGCTGAGATTGCTCTCATCTCAATTCTACGATTGCGCAGCGGCGAACAAGTTTACACAAAGTGTCTGACCATCTTGGAAAGCGGTGCTCGTGAATCACTCAGCGAGGTGGTCACCAAGGTGCTGCGTAAGGTTGCCGTGCAGCCCGTTGGCAAAGAGGAAGAACTGGACGACACCATTTTGTCTTGATTGCCATTTCGAGTGCACAACCATAACCACCGCTACAACTTGCTCCTTAGGATCATGCGCGGTGGTGGTTTCCGTTTTAGACTTTATCTGGTTCTTCGCAGCGGTCCGCCACAGATGACACCACCACCGTTCTTTTGTACTTGGTTCACCTTTTACCGTTTTGTTATATATAATCGATGTATAATTTTATTTATGATAATAAATGTTGTAATACAAGGTTGGCGTTTTTTCGGATAAGAATCAAAATAAATTTAAAAGGCTTATGCTACAATATTTTAAATAGTACATTATAATATTTTAAAGAGTACATGATAAGAGTTTAGCATTTGGCTGTACAATTTGAGTGTTTTTGTAGAAGTTGGAGTTCGGCAAATAGTGTAATTTGAAGAGGTAAGGGAAAATGCCTGAAAATAAATATATAATTGAACACGAAACCATGAACATAGGAAAAAAATACTTACTATATAGAAAAACTAAATAAAACATTAAAAAAAAATAAAAAAAACATCTAACAGATAAAATAAAAACAAATGCACACTGAAATATACAAATTACGACAGGAATAAATGAAATGTGCCGCTAATTTTTATCCTGATTAAATTTTGGATAATCACTGATTTGCTATTAGCTCGATTAGTTGATCGGAGGAAGATAATCACCTGATAAACCTTTTTGATTAGAGATTTATTAATCAGAGCTAATATCAAAATCAGTGAATATCCAAAATTTAATTAGGACTGAAGAAAAACAGGCTTATAATCATCGATTTTGACAGATTGCGTTAATTTATAATAGGATTTAAATGCGCGAGCAATCTTTATAGAGCCGATGGCATGCGGGAAAAATTGCCTCTTTTTGAATGTTTTTACGGCATATATTGAGGAAGCTAGGTAAGGTCGCTACCGTGTGAGTGGAGCCACGGACACTCATATTACGCGACAAATGGATTCCGCTAACGTTAACATAATCTATCCCTCAAATCCTTCTTTTATAAAAAAATCTTTTTGATATCATCCTATTTGTCTATATCATTCGCTCCAATTATTCCAAATACATTCCCAATCTCGTAGTCGATTCATTTTATAATTACTATTTACTTCTGACGTCAAAATTTAATCAGAAGCGAAGAAATACAATCGGTGATTATATATTCGCCTGATTTAAGACCTTACTCAGTCAAAAATCACAAATTTTAGCTGATCAAATGATTAAAGTTAATCAAAGATTTGTTAATCACGAGGTTAATCAGCGAAAGTACGATTAAAAAGTCTGATCGGAACTCAAAAGAAGTCCAATTTATGTTAATCGATTGATTTAATCACAGATTAATAAATCTAATCAGGACTGAAGAAATTGGCCCTTAGTGTATTAAATAAATCCTTTTTTATTGAACATTTATTTAATTTGTGTTTTATTTTCGATTTATTATTTTTCAAAAATCTGTTTTCAGAGTGCGCTAAATTGGGAGCCATATTATAAGTCCTTTAAGTTAGTAATTCAAGTTTATTTTTTTGGATTTTTTTTTTAAATTATATAGATTAAAAATAAAAGGATTAAAATATAATATATAATAAAGTAATTACTAAATATAAGTATAGAAGAAAAATTAAGGACAAATGGATTAATGATAGAAGTGAATGGGAATCATGTTTTTCTGAAATCCCTAATCTTCCAAAACAAACAATCAATCAAGGCAACTGAAATTGTTCTTTTAATGGCCAAAAGTTTGTTTTTACGATGATGTTCAATACACTACAAATTTGATGCTTCAGACCGGTTTTCAGGGAAGTACTCTAGGGAGAATATTATTCTTTTTCAAATAAATACACTCGGCAATTAAAGTTAATATTTTCAAATACAGCCATATTTTTAAATTGCGCTTACAAAAACCTGCAGTACCGGCATGAGAGTAATTCCCGAAGCGCCATCTATCTTTTCATAGCAGAACGTACGTCTCCCAGACGCAATCCTTTCGATACTGGGTCACACCATCGAAAAGCTGTCTGAGACTTTTCTTACGCCCCGTTTATATTTTGTCTCACAAGTGTGAGATGATATTTGTGACTGGCGTATAAAATTACTCGATTCAATTCTAGTCGGATAGACAGCGACTGACTGATTTTCGATATTAAATTAACCAACAACTGTCAGACAACAGACAGTTCAATATTTTTCTTTCTCTCTGTCTCTTTTTATAAGAACTCTACAGTGCTCCAAAGTTATTGATGGGCTTGCCTTTAAAATGCATTTATTAGGCAAAAATACTAGACCGAACCGTAATTTATAAAGTTTCATCTATAAAGTGTACGACGAACCTGCCACACACCCACACCGACGGATCGCGGTCACTCTGCTCCGGAACGCCGTCAAGATGCGCAATCTGCGGAGTGCACAAAACATTCTGGCCACTCTAGTTGTGTTTGGTGCACTGCTGGTACTTCTGCCCAGCGTGGCTGAGTGCTCGAACATCGGTGATCCGTACGCAATACTGGGGCTCGGTCGAAAGGCAACGCTACAAGAGATCCGACGCGCCTACAAGCAACTGGCCAAAGAATGGTGAGCGAGCGTATGGCATGCGCTATTAATATCCGCAAAGCAGGGAAAAATCAATATATACACAATAGAGTTTTTTTTATTTAGTTTCCGTGTTGCGGTTAGAAAAGAGAACAAATTTATATTATAAACAAATTGTGTTATTGTTGTGAATATGTTTTTATTTGAATTTGAGTGCATTTCAGGCATCCGGACAAGTCGGCCAATCCACAGGCAGAGGATAAGTTTGTAGAGATCAAGAAGGCCTATGAATTGCTGGCAGACACGGAGCGCCGTAACGCGTACGACCGGCATGGTATTACGAATGAAGATGCGAGCATGCTTAGGGGTAGTCATGACTATACGCAGTACGGACGCTTTGCTCCGGATCCGTTCGAGGAGTTCTTTGGGTGAGTCATGAAAAAACGTATATATTATTTTTGGATGATTTTAGTTTATACTAAGTTTTATTTTGTTTTTCTGTTCAGCAATCGATTTCACTTTGATCAGGACATTAGTCTCTTCCACAAGCTGTCAATAACATCGAAATACTACGAGACGCATGTCACAACGAACAGCCACACGCATCCGTACATGCTGATGTTCTATGCGGACTGGTGTTTCTCGTGCATGAAAGCGGCCGGTGCCTTTAAAAAGATGATTGACTCACTGGAGCCACTGGGCGTAACGTTTGCGACGGTAAACGCTGCCCACGAAGAAGCGCTGCTCCGGCACACTGGCGTACACTCACTGCCCTGTATCGTTCTCGTGCTCGACGGTAAGAACTATGTGTACAAGGACAGTGTGTTCAGTGTCCAGAAGGTTGTGGACTTTATACGGGCCAAAATGCCGTACAAACTAGTGCAATCGATTCGCGACGACAATGTGAATGCCTTTCTGGCCGGATGGAATGACAATCATGTGCGTGCACTTGTGATGGAGCCACGTGTACAGCCTCGTCTGCGGTACCTGTTGACGGCGTTCAGTTTCAAGCAACGCGTCTCTTTTGGGTGAGTGAATATCGAAATAGTTGTTTATTGATCCATTAATATATAATATATTATATGTATGTACATTTTAAAGAAATACAATTAGGAGAATCTCTTCTTTGTACCCCTGGTGGCGATCTCACGTAGTTTCCTCTGTAGAATGTCATTATCGATCTGCATTTGTCGCTGTTGTTTGCGTCGATTCACGGCGGCCGTTGTGTTGGCCGGATTTCCTGGACGGAAATTCGTTTCGCTATTCGAACGCCGGATGTCCGGTGCCACTTTAGTGGTCATGATCTTCTTCATTAGAATCTGATTGCCACGATCGATTTCTCGCATTTGCGTGTTTGTGAACGAGTAGTTCTTGCGTCCGTTTCCCGTAATGGATGACGGTTTTTTGTTGAGTGTCACAAGTGATCGAGTCGGTTTCGATACGTTTGCCGTACTCTGACTGGACGATAGATTCAATCCAATGAATTCTTCGCTTAGCAGACTGCTCATGTCATCGTTGCCGGACTGATGACTTTCTGTGTTTCGACGGATGTCTGGTCCGTCTCCGTTGCCGATCGATCGAACCGAAGATCCTACACGGGTTTGCGCGGGTCGACCATATCGGAAGGTGCCTTCGCTGGGCTCGTCGCACAAGTATTCGGACGGTTCGATAGCTAGGTTTGGTCTGTGATCCACATAGCCGAACTTGTTTCTCAGTGTACTTTTCATTTTCCCGACGTTAAAATTATATACGCAAAATAGAACTAACAAAATAATTATTTTAAAATTTTTAATTATCTGGAAACCTTTGGTAACTTTGTTTGTTTTTCTTTTAGATTCGTGCAGTTGAACTCTAAGGACACGGTTGCAATTCAAGAGCGCTACAAGATACATCCCAGCTTGGACACACTGTTGCTGTTCAACGAGAACCCCGAGCGACCGGTGGCTAGTGTTTCGATGTCAGACATTCCCACGCAAACGCTGAACAATGTCGTTGCGGCTAACCAGTACTTGGCACTGCCACGATTGTCCTCCCAGGATCTTCTCGAAGGTGAGAATCTTGAAAAATCTGATGAAATTGATAAAATGATAAAATTGTAAAATAATAATCTATTAACTTTGCAGGAATCTGTCCGACCGAATGGAATCGTCCGCGCAAACGTTTGTGTGTGGTGCTGGTCACTGAGAACACTGACATGCATGACGAAGCCCGTGATGCTCTGCGCAAGATCGCTTTAGAGTCTGCGTTCAGTGCAGATCGGGTTCGATTTGCTTACATATACCAGGTAATCAATCATCCATCAATATAATTATAAACTGATAACGAACATCAATTCTACGTTGTTGCGCCCCAGGAAAAGCAAACGGACTTCGTTGCTGCCCTGTCCAACGGCAACGAGGACACAATGCTTCGACTGGTGGTGATCTGGCGTCGGGACACTTCGCACATCAAATACGAATGGATCACCGGTGCATCGTTACACATCAAACGTTCCGAAAACGAAACGGCCGAGCTGAGCTTTAACAATACAAAGCTGAAACTGGACGAAACCGTGCAGAGGCTTTTGCGTACGTCCGAGGCGCTCAGCTATGAGGCTGAAGTAAAGGTAATCTCTCTGATTAG
Organism: Bolitophila cinerea; assembly: GCA_010015015.2. Classification (NCBI taxonomy): domain Eukaryota; kingdom Metazoa; phylum Arthropoda; class Insecta; order Diptera; family Mycetophilidae; genus Bolitophila; species Bolitophila cinerea. The sequence continues at coordinate 8,944 of JAAAKO020006350.1, read as the reverse complement.
ATAGTTTTTGATAAATTTTCTAATATTCTCACACATTCTTTGTAGGATCTGATAAACGAGCACGCACAGGGTATGATCTCACAGTTTATCTACAAAGTGTTGATGGTGTTTGATTACATGGGCGAGAACTTGGGACAAGAGCACATACTGCCGTTTGTGTCGGTCATCGCAACGATTGCGTTCATTTTGGGCGTTGGCTATCTGATGGCGTATCTGGTACGGATCGAGGAAGAGAATGTGCAGAAACGCATGGGCAACAATAACAACAATGGTGAGAGTTTTTTTTCATCGGAGAAAAATAATAAGTTTTTTAAATCGTATTTTTCGAGAACAGCTAAACCAGGCGCTTACATACCCGAACTGAAGCTGCACGACCTGCGTGCCGAGAAGTACAATGGACTGGTGCGACTGCTGAAGCCCGGCTGCCGAACTATAGTGCTAGTAACCGACCTACAGTCACGAGCGAAACTAATACCCGGCTATCACAAGGCTGTGTGGCCGTACAGGAAGTATGATTATGATCAATCTAAAAAAAATATTTCTTACTAATGTTTCCTTTGTGTGTGTGTGTGTCTAGAAATAAAACGCTTATGTTTGCGCACATGCTCATCGAGAAAGGTCAGAACTGGTACTCGGATCTGTTACGGCTGTCCTTGTCCGAGTCCAAAGACATTCAGATCAATCCTAGGAACTGCATTGGCACGGTGTTGGCTCTGAACGGTCACCGGAAGTATTTTTGCATGTATCATGCAAAGCATCCGGAATCGGTGCGCGGTGCTAAGGTAAAAACAATCACAGACAAATAGCTTTTAGGTTTTTTTATAGATATATTTTTTTAGACCACTTGTTTTTGTATAATTTGTTTTTAGACAAATAGTTTTAGACTAAAACTCCGTGAACCCAAAAAAGATTAAAAATGCCATTTTTACATTGTAGCGCATGATTAAGATGACCAGACACCTGACGTCTTCGCCGGCCGACGCCGAGGCTGGCGCCTTCCTTGGCATGGACAGTGACACCGATGACTCGGAGGACATGAGCAGCTCTGTCAATGATGCCAACATCTTGCTCGAAGAGAATTTACTAGATGGCCTTAGCAACTGGTTGGACCGTGTTTTCGAGGGTTCAACGCACCGGTACTACATAAACTACTGGCCCGACTTTACGACCAAGTAGTCTGTGTGTATGCCTGTGTGTGTGCGTGACATTTTCCTTTCTAAGTTTTCCGTTTATCTTCTTATCGTTTTGAACACGGTTTGATACGATGTGTTCACCAACAGACGCACACACACGCACACAAATTCGCGTCTGTGTGTATTTAATAAAATTCACATTGTTTGGAATGCCAAAAAACATACTCACAAAGTCACTATTTATAAACTAGTCATTTTTACACACGTGTACTAGCCCGAATCCGGGATATTGGCCCGTCGTCGTTTTTCTCTTTTGGACGAATAGAAATCACCACTTAAATCCATTTGTAATATTTCCAATTGTATTTTAACAAATCCAAATTTATAAAATCATTTGTGTGAACCCGAAACTTGTGTGCGGAATCGTTCCCTTAAGTTATGACTTATGTTTCAAAAGTACCCCAAGAAATATGCATCGCGAGGTCGACCTAAGACACACCTTTATTTTCGAAAGCGAGAAATTCACGAGAGTCAATATTTAGGTATTTCTGGCTAGTACAATCCTAATTATTTATTCAATCATTTATTCAATCAAGTATTACCAAATCAACAATTTCTATGTATGTGTTCAATATTAGTTTAATGTTTAAACATAAGCAAACATACAAAAAAAAACAACCAAGTAAAAACATTTTTTTCAATCAATCCTCCAAGGTTTCCTCGCTCATGTTCGCGCACTCTATGTCGATTCGCAATCCAGCATAGTAGCTAAAATACCCAGATGCGCTCTAGGTAGATATTAAAATCTAAACAAAAATCTCTTCCCCTCGAAATACCCAAATCCTAACGACGGTTTTATATACTCTGCCCGCATTTTACATAAACGCTATAAAATGTCTTTTCTTCGGTTTTAGCGATTTGTAGTCGCGCTCGCACGTTGCATATACACATTTATATATAAAACAAAACTGGTTTTGTGATACAAACAGGACAGATAACTAACTTTATTATAGTATATTGGCTTAAAATATAAATAGCATATTATATATACAACAATCTACAGCAGTACACCCGAGAATACTCTAGCAATATTACAACTGAAATACATTTATTATTATAAACTCGTATAACAATAAAACAAAAATGCAATCCTGTACAACACTTCGATCCAGCAATGGGATGATGCGCGCTTTTGATGGACAACCGCTCGAAAATATGGCTATCCTTGTGCAGCATATTCTCGGTTCGGCAGTGTGCTATATTCCCCGGTACATAAATACCGATTCAAATTATCGCCGCTAAGAATATACAACAACAACAATATATATATATATATATAGAATATACATATAGGAATCGAAAAATAATAATCGGGACGTTCCTCCCGTACTGATAATTACAGTGTCCTCGCAACGCGCACACACAAGACACACGACACACAACAAAAGAGATCACGAGAATTCTTCAAGATTTATAAATTAGCCAATTAATTAAAACAAATTTCAAAGGAAAATTGTAAGGAACAACCAAATACAAAAATTAACAACAACACAATGTAGGATAACCATTTTTCAACCACAACTTTCTACATACATACATTATTTATATATATATTAAAATAAATACGTATAATATATGCGTAAAACCGCAATTCAAATATATGTATAAGCGCGGGTGTTATTATGCCTGACGAAAACAAAATATCCCATCCTCATCCCACCCCACCACCCATACACACATACACACATATTAAATTATATTATACAAAAATACAAGAATAACAAAACCAAAAAATGAATAAAAAAATTAAAACCAAACAAACAGCCGCCTTGCGCACACACGTACTCTCTGAATTAATTATGTTTGAGAGATGGAAGATGTAGAGAGACAGATTAAATAACGTCAAAAGACGCCAGTGGGCCAATGGAAGTTTTGAAGTTGCTTTTTGTATGTATGTTTTTAGGTTTCTAATTTTATTCTTAAATTATAAATTTTAAGTTCATTGTTTTGTGTTAGAAATAAATATACAAGCTAAGAATTTGTATGATAAATACTAAATACCTTATCAATACTTCTTCCGAAATTAAGGAAAACGTCTCCCTAATATTTGTTTGAAATGGTTTCGCTAATGGTTTGTTTGGAATGGTTTCGCTAAAGTGATGAATATTACCTGGCGAAAAAAAAAACACTAAACTTAGGATATATGTTAGGTTAATTAGATTTTTGTATTATATTTTTTTGGTTGCGTTAGTCTAGAGGACTGCTTCTTCCTTCTTAAGTTAATCAATATATTTTTGAGGTATACGGGCTGTCGTTTCTTCAACACTTCTTCTCTTTGGGACATATCTCCTAAAGTGGCGGCAGATGTTTTTTTAAGTTTCCAAATATGAAATTGATGGAGAGTAGACCATCCAATGTATCTGGAGACGCGTTCATACTTGATGTTCTTTGCCATATAAACTTCCAGCTACCTATAGACCACTTTTCTTGAGATAGCTAAAATGCAGAGAGAAAAATATATCCCTTCATGAGAAAATTTACAGGTCACATTTTGTGGTATTTGTCAAAGCTGTTGTAAATTTATAGTTAGTTTGGCTCAGGCCATATTTTCATACAACAGAACTCTCTGAATTTTGCACGAAATTTCTGTGAGAATCTATTACATTTATTTAAGATATTTTTTTGATATTTTGTCATTTGAAATTTTGTTCTTGAGTTTTTGGCACGCTTTTTGGTTTAAAATAAAAAAATAGGAAGACATTTTGCCGATTTTGTTTCTAGTACAGAGTTTAAAAAAATTATCGAGTTTTTTTTGAAAAGTTAATTCTATTATAATTTTTCTTAAATTTAGTAATGGTTGGTTGCAATCACTACTCTCTCACCAAATTTCTGTGTAAATATTGCAGTTTTTTGTGAGAAGAACACCACCTAAGGACTGAGATCAGAAACTAACTTTAAATTGCCCTAACTTTGAAACCCCTTATCCAATTATGAAAATTCAAACAGTTTTTAAAAGCAAATTTAATTTCTGATTAAACAAGTGAACACAAATAATTTGATTAATTTTGTTTTTTAGAAATCTGCCAGCTTCACCGGTAACTCTGCCATTATGGCGCCTTTATGGTGGCCCTTTATATGGTGACCTTCTTGCTGACTGCATACCATTTATTTCTGAAATCTTTCTCGTCTTTGGCTTCCTTCTTTGTTTTCTTCAATTTTGTTTATTTCAATAATTTGGTGGGTTAGCTTCTTTTAGCACTATTTCGATGTCATTGTCTTTGCACCATTTGAGGGACACTTTGCTGTTGTGGCAAGATGCTAGATCAGGCCAAAAGAATGTAGAAATTCTGTGTTTTCTAATAAATGGCAGCATTCTTTTCTGAAGGCACTCTTTCACATAAATTTCACCATTAATAGTGCCAGTTGCTACGTAACTCTGACTTCTTAGCCAACAAGTGCAAATCTTGCCATGCGAGAAACTTCTTGGGGAACTTTGACTTTTGTTTTGTTCTAAATTGTTTCTCGACTTTTATACATTTGCGGTATAATACTCCTGACCTGGCAATTGGGAGAATTTTGACAATACATAAGTTACATCGTCCATAAAGCAATCGAATTTTGAAAAAAAAAATAAGACTAACTTCTTAGCTCGGTTCTGTGCTTCCAGGTTCTTTGTTGCATTCCTGTCAGGTACTGACTGTACTTTTTAAGTCTTAGAGCCAGCAGCTGCTTTGATTTTGCCAGCTAAATACTCGCTGCAGCTTGCTTTTCCGCCAATTTCCGATTTGACAGCCTTGGATTCTTCTCTAACAAAGCCACGATTTTCTTCGACTTCTGTGGTCATACGAAACCTTTTTTTGCTTCCAGAACAAATTTTTCTGGCAACGTTTAAGTCTCTATCAAATTCCTTTAAAACATTTGATACCGTTTTATGTGAAACTTTAGCATTTTAGGCAATGGTTTTCTGACTCCATCGCGGATTTTCTTTAGAAAATCGAATAATTAATTCTTTTACTTCCGATGTCATAACTCAAACTAAAGTTTACATTGCGGAAAATGTCTAACAGCAATTTATCAGCAAAGCCTACTGTATAATTTGTGTTTGTCTGTTTGACAATTTTGTGTTTATAACATTTCAAAGTTAGATATTGTTGTGTTCTTGATGGACAATGCTGGATCTCAGGACACAAGTAAAACACGTATTTACTTATACAATATATAATAATATATTTAAAATATTATAATAATAAAAATACAATGCTCTCTTGTTTACGTTCTATATCTGTCTGTCTGTCTGTCGTATATTCACTACCGTTAGTTCTGTACAGTATACTCTATTATATATATAACATATATACACCGCTATACTATACTACTACATCTGTAGGGTTATCAACAGAAATGTTATTCGATCTCAGTCCTTAGTACCCAAAAATTGGTCTCAAAACGGTCTCAAGACGGTATCGACGAACGAGAAGTCTCTTTAAGACGTCCTAAAAACGTCTGTAAGACGTATTTGCCCATGTTTTTTGTGACTTTGGTTTTAAAAGTACCGAATTAAGACAATATCTGACGAACATCTTAAAGGCGTCTTTTCTTAGGTTTTATACGACTTTAGTATAAAAAAACAGTATCAATATGATATCAGTCGGATGTCTTTAAGACGTCTTTTCTTCGTCTTTAGTATGAAAAGTATACAGTATCAAGACGATGTCAAAATGATGTCTTTAAGACCAGTTCCTTTGGGACTACATATCGCATACAAAATAATAAAATAATATAATAATATATATAATATTCCTGGCTCAGCGTGTATGTCATAGAGCATTTTCGACTATTCTTAAATTTTGTATCACTCAAACACTGAGCATGTACGCTTATAGCCACTTCTCGGGACGTTCCATTTCTGACACATTTGGAAACAGGTATCTGCACGTCCTGCGAGTTTTTCAAGCGTAGATCCATTTTCTTAATACACATATTAATACTTTTTCTATTTTCTAAAAATAAATGAAAATAAGTTAATCAAAATTGATAAACATTTTATTACTTTATTTCCTTTTCTTTTTATGGCCCCTGGAAGAGTCATCCAGAGACCACAGAAATTGATTTCACATCATCTTTGCCAGGGCAGTGGCAAAGATTAGATTATCGAAGGTGGCTGGCTCAACAACTTGACGTCTACTATTTTCAATGCTCGTGTGGCATTTTGATTTGGGTGTTGTCAAATTTACATGTTTCTATATTTTATACTAATCTAAAGTCTAAAGAAGATCAACTCGAATATCAGTTATACCCATATAAGAAAAATTAGTTAAAAAATCTGATACCGCGGTATCCAAATGTTGCTTGGGTACCTACAAGTTCCACAACAACCCCTCTTCGTTTATCCCAAATTATTGAATTCTTAAAATAAGTATATCCATATATTTCATCCCACCAGTGCTTCCAAAAAATTAATCCATTATATATAAAAAATATAAATAGTAAATACCTATACTATCCGCGATGTTAAAATAAAGCCAAACAATCACGGCACCACACAAACAGCGCTCATATACAACCAACTAGAAAATAACTTCGTATAACGAGAATAATAATAACTCCAGCCAACTTTTGTGTCCTCAGGAAAACTTTTGTTTTGCAAATTTACGTATTTTGCAGCATCGCGAGATTTTTTCCGTTGTGGTCCTTGTTCTGTGTTCCTGTGGAGTATACAAACAAACGCATAAAGTTATATAGTACACAATGGGTACCTGCGTTTGCGTGCAGGGTATAACCCATCATATAATAAAATATTAAACTTCCTAACTATTTTTGCTCTAGCCCTGAGACTCGAAAGGGGGTGGTGGTGGCAGTGGGGGCGCACAGTGTTGGACAAAACAGTTTATAGAAGACACAAATTTCAGTAAAAAAAAATGATTTCCATATTTTATTATATGAATGATTTTTACTTTTTATAATAATGGTATTCATTTTAAAAATCGGCAAGTATTTGCTTCAAATTGAAAAGTAATTTAGAGTTTTTTTAAACTCGAAAATCAACTATATTACTAGGCAAAAACGTAATAATGTTTATTTACATTGTGTTTTTAGACTTTCGATTTACATTAAATTAAACCATATATGTGTCATGCGAAAGATCTAGAAAAGTACTTTTATTTGGGTTTTTATGAGGGTACCTTTTTTGCCTCAATTTTAAGACAAGCAAAAACAAGCTTAAAATTAGGGTCTAGATATTTTATTGGACAAAAATGAACCTGATTATACATCAGAGTGATAAATTTAACTTCAAAACCAGAGATGTTAAAAAAATATTAATCAAAATAAAAAAACTTCAAAAAATTATATTTATAATATATATATTTTTTTATATATTTTGTTTATATATACATATTTTTTTTAAATATTTTTTATAATAATAAAATTTTATCTTTCTATGTACCAATTTTTAGCTGGTTCAGATATTAATATAAGTGGAAGTAAGTAAAGTTAAAATACAGATTTTAAAAAAAGTTATAAAAAAAAATATAACTGATATTCATTAAAAAAACAAAAAAATGCGTTAATTTTTTTAGAGTGATTTCAAATCCAAATTGACCTTATTTCTTTTTTAATGAAAATGGCATTTTATTAGGAATCATTCCTAGAAGAAAACACATTTTTAGCTAAAAAAAAAACCTTAGCTTGCTGATACTTAAACAAACCCATTTTTTATCACTTTAAATTAAAAAAAAATGACTCAAAATGGAAGAAAAAATTATTATTAAAAAAAAATTTTGTATTATTTTTAAATTCAATTAATAATAATTATAATTAAAAAAACTTTTTTTTTGGCTTTTTATTAAGAAAGACTAGGGGTCCTAATTTTAGCATACAAATTTAGGCCTGGCTGTCATAAAAAGTACTATTTTTCAACACTGTGCAGCTCGGCGCGATTGTTGGCGCATATTATAATTTGTTTGGGCTCCCTTTCGAGCGCGAGGGATCGTGTGGGGTTTTCGTGCGACTCCTGTGTGCCACCGAGCGTGTACCACTGAATTAGGACGGTACACCGAAGTTTTTCGTCTTGTAAAAGCTGTATGTTTGTATGTGTGTGCGTGTACAAGCGCGTGCTTGTGTTTGTTAGTTGTTTTAAGAGGTTACCTCATTATGAACTTTTGCAGAATATTGTATTACTATAAAACTGTATGATGTTATATACAGATATGAGTGAGTGTATGCTTTTGAGTAGTATAATTTATTTATATTTCCATAAAATTACTGAAAACAATATTAAAATCTTTTCACCATACTTGAGGTTGGGAGTTATATGGCTTTTAATTAACATATTTATTTTCGGTGTAGTCTCTGGTTAAATGCAATTGAAACTGCTCAAAATTCTTAGAGTTCTCTTCTTGTTTATTTTTTGGAAATGTTATTTTAAAAAAATCTACAGTAGCAGTGGTATTCTGAATATATTTTATGGACTATTTAGAGAAAAACTGTCAAATTTCTCGATAGAATAGTAGATAAAATTTTCGGTAATAATTTGGTTTAAATATATGAAAATAGCGGTATCGGGCTGTTTCGGCGCCCACACTTCGTCGCGCACACTTCGGCGAGCACATTTCGGCGCGTAGCATTTCGGCGCGTGCATATCTTTAAGCTGAAAAAAGCGAGTTTTATGTTGATGATGATGATGATGTGGCGATGGGGGACCGTCTCACAAAGACTAGTCCAGCACGTAGGCCTCCAGGAAGGCCCATTGTACTATAACCCGTTTCTTAGAGACGGTCGCAATCTGGGAATCTACCAGATTTCCTAGTGAA
>JAAAKO020006339.1:0-19593 GCA_010015015.2 Bolitophila cinerea | reverse complement strand
GGGGTGTTCAAAATTTTCTTCATCGAACGAGTGTCTTTTTGTAATAAACCCGTTGTGATGTTTTAATTATTTTACTCTGAAATGGCCTCTTTTACAATCTCATAATAATCTACTTTATTGCAGATTGGACAAAAAATATGAAATTGTTTTCGGGTTTAATTTGTGGTTTTGATTACATATAACTCTTCCAGTATTGACCAGATAACATTAAATGATGAAATTATCTTGAGGGAGAAAGTAAAATGTAATGTATGGTATGAAGGATTAGATAGGGAAGATGGAAAAATTTAGTTTATCAATCAGCCGTATTCACGCTCAACATATTTTAGGTTTTAGACCTTTTAGACATTTTGGAAAATTTTAAAACACGATTTTTTCCTAAAAAAAGTGGTTCCATTTAAAAAAAACTTATGATCCTAACCTATAATTTTACGCTAAAATCAACAAATATTTAAATTTTAAGAAGCACATGAAACATTATAGGAATGTTCTAAAATGTCCAAAAGGTCTAAAACCTAAAATATTTTGAGCGTGAATACAGCCGAATACTTCTCAAATATAATTTAGTTCTATTTAAAAAACTTAAATTTTATAAAAGATAAGTTCTGATGAGAGAAGAGGTACATTATAAGAATATGGCAAAATAATGAGGTCATAATTGACAATTTGGATAATTGATCAATCAGAAGTGCATCCGTACATCTCAAAAGACATTGGTTTAATACCATTTCACTGAATTTTATTATATAAATTAAGAGGATAATAAGCAACAACACAAAAAACTGGTACCTAATCTCATATATTGTTGTAACTTTATTGTATATTGATTTTTTTAAAACTAATCTAACATTTGTAAACAATTATATAAAATAAAAAGCTAAGCTAAGATCTCAAACCAAGGACAACTATCGAAACATTTAATATTTGTCCAATATACAATAAAGTAATATTCTACTTTAGATTGTAAAATAACCCATTTCTGCAAAAACGCAAAAACATAAAATATCAAAATAATAAATAAAAAATATCAAGCCTAAGCAAAATTTAGGTTATTTTTATTTGTAATGAAGATATATTTGAAAAAAGGCAGTCAACTCTTACTTGTCGAAATATTAGACCAGTTTTGAGATATTTAAATAACAGATAAAATGTTAAAATGTATTAATTAGACACTATTTAAAGTTTTTATCATGTTCAGTACTATTTTAGAGCTATTTTATGATGAAATTATTTAAATAATATTTGCATTTTTTAAATATGCGCGTAAATAAGCCATCTGGTGGTGCCTCGGATTGGAGAGATGTTCATTACAAATCCGTATACAGATAAACTGCTCCATTTCGTGTCTATCTATAAAAATCTATGGTTGAGCACATTATAAATATATTTATTGTTTTCTATTTTTATTGGAATTCGATTTTCTATGCCGATGAATTTATTTTGTTGGTTTTTGTATAAAAAGGGAGAAAAAAAGAAAATATGTATTTATAATGTGCTCAACCAGACTTTAATAGATAACATAGACACGAAATGGACTAGTTTTTCTTTATATATAAAAATATACCAAAACAATGAAATTAAACATCGGCATAAACAAATATGTGCTACTATAAAAATGTGTACATAAAATTAAATTAATGGATCAATATAAATCAAACATTTAAATATATAATTTAACACAAAAACCTAAACACAGGAACAAAATACTGACCACATATAAAAACTCAATAAAACAAAAATAATTGAACATCCTGAAATTAATGTACTCCTAAACTAAAATAATGTGCACCTTAAAATAACAATGCTCACCGAGAAAAAATGCTAAAAAAAAAATTACAAACCAGAAAGTATAATCTGCCACAATAAAAGAGTTTTTGTTTGTTTATAAATAGCGTGAGGTTGGAGCACCATGTTTCAATATATAGGTGTACATTTTAATATAATTAGGAGAACATTTTTGTTTTTTATAGGTGAACGCTAAATTGGATGCCAAAAACAATTAGCTCTATGAAAAATCGAAAAGAAGTTTTTTTGAACACCCCTAATGTACATATGGTATATAAAATGTGTTTAACAAAAATCACCAAAATTCAGTGGCTATATAAGCTGTATAAAATTAAATACGCATTTAAATGAAAACGCACATTTGCAAGGCAAAAACTGAAAATAAATTTTCGTAGAGGAGGAATATATGACATCACATCGTTTCGTCTATTATTATATATTCAAAATAAATGCAAGTTTTTCATTGCAAAACCCAAGCCAAACGTATGTGTTTGTGTATAGTGTAAACTGTGAGTGTTTTGCATATGTATTTGTATTCTATATAAATATATATACATATATATAAACAGAGAGACACACTCGCAGCCTAGTGGGGCAACTCACATGGAATACATTTCCATATATAATATAATATATTGTTTTTATTAATGATTGCACGTACAATTGTTTCATTGTTTTTAGTACACGAGTATGAAAATTTGAAATGATCATGAGCATATGATCAATGATCATTGATCAATATCACACCACAGACCGTGAATTATATAATTATTATATTATAATTCCCACTAGAATAATTATTATACAAAACTTTGTATACATGCATACTGAATTTTATTATATACAGAGATATTGTACTCGTTATCAGTGAGTGTGCTAGAATCATATGTTTACTCAGTGATAACGTGTTCTGTGTTTGAATCATGCGGCTCAACACGCACACATGTTTATAGTTAGTCATCTGCAGAGTGAGATAGTTGTATATAGGCACGCATTACACATAACAAAAAAAAACGCATATTCATAATACCCCTCATTTGGTTGGGTCGAAAACCACAAAAACTACAATAACGAATAACAATACATGGTAAATACGGTCTTATGTGCATTCAACCGAAAAGCATCCAGCTTAAGTGTACAAGTGTGCGTGTGTGCTTGTCTTTGTGAGTGTGTGTGTGTTGTGGTTTTTGTGAGAAGGTTGAGGTCACTTTCGTGGCACTCACACAAAAACAAAGAACTACTATAGTGTCGATCGCGAGCGAACGATCAAAACATATTGTAATTTAAAAACGGGTTTCAGACGATCGCGCGAGCGTGTTTAGACTGTAGATTTGTCTAGAGTATAGAAGTGATCACAAGTGTGATCGAGTGATCGTGTTCCAGTTAGTACTCGTTTATAAACAGAGTGCGCGAGTTGCTTGTGATTGTTTGTGTATTTTGAATGTCTGTATTTTAATTTGAGTATACATACAAGATTTTTTTATAAATTAAGGACCATGCGTCTGGATGAACTGAATCACGATTGCCTTGTGCATATTTTCAATCGAGTGGTACGCGCCAAAGACGTGATCAATCTTAGCCAAACCTGTGATCGTTTCCGACAGGCCGTTGAGGATGTTCAGCTTACCTACGTTGTTTGTTTTCACAATCCAAAGGCAGTGCGCGAGGAACGTGATTTCTTCGAAACATATGGTCGAAATATAAGTCAGCTCGTCGTTGATCCGGGAAAACGTGATCCAAACAATAATGAAAACGAACTACTTCAAATGATCCAGGAACATTGTACGCATCTAAAACACCTGAAAATTAGTTACAAATCCGTTGATCTGCAAAAGTTTCAGACGGTATTTACGCGCCTGCTGCAGTGTCTGGACATGTCACATTGTTTCTTTAATACTAGAACGCTTACGTCACGGCTGCCCACGCATCTGACGCAATTGCACTTGCAGCACAATGCCGGCATGTCTGGTAAAACGGTGTCAATATGGATTCAAGCCAACCCGCTTCTGAAATGCCTTAGTTTGTACGATGATTTTTGTGAGATTTTTCCGGGAGAAGATGGACGAAGTGTGTGCTCAGCTATTGCAACACTTAAAGGGCTTGAGTGTCTTGAACTTGGCATATTTTCATCAGATGTTCCAAAAGATTTACTTGACCTTACGGAACTTGCTAGATTACCTAAACTAAAGCGATTGCAACTGAACAATTTCTTAAATGGATACAAGCTCGTCGAGGCTCTTGCACGGAATACATCAAATCACACGTTGCAACACTTACAGCTTGTATGGGGTTGTCTTCGACCGGACACGATTGCGTTGGTTCCAAGAATTACAAGCTTGCAAAAAATAACCATTCACAAAGACTATAGCCTCACCGACGAGCAACTGGAAACACTAAGTGCGAGTGGTAATCTCACGCATGTCGATCTGTTTGATTGTCTGCACATCTCTGACGTAGGACTGGCCAGGCTGATCGAGCAAAACAGACAACTGGAATGTGTACGGATCGCGTGGTGCTATCGGTTAACCGATGATTTAGTTCGTAAACTAGAAATGATCTTCTCCCCGGCAAATTGCGATCGGAGATTTCTGTCGATTCATCTCGATGGACCCACAAAATTGTCATCGGCATACTTTGGATTCTCGGTGAGAACCACTAGACAATTTTAATTATTTATTATCGAAAAATTAATTGTGTTTTGTTTATTTTTTAGTTCAAAACCCAAGGATTCGAAATTCGTCGAGAGAACACACAGGCTCCAATCCAGAAGAAGATCATGAAGCCGTGTAAGCACCAGCCAATGTATGAGCATTGTTGTACCAAGTGATTTATATTTAGACATTTTTAGGTTAGACTTAAATATATATGAAATTATTTAATATGTAGTCAATTGTTATATTTATATAATTTTATGCTTGTAAAAATAAACATAAATTTGGATTTTACTTAAATGTTTGAAATAATATTTCGATATCATACAATCTCTCTAAAATGGAAAGCTCAGAAAAAGGATAAATGATAATCTGTTGTATCCACATTTAAAATATATATATATTGGACCTTTAAAACATTTTTACCCTCGGATTATCAGTGAGGGCTAGACAGACCTATATAACATTTATAACATATCAACTTTTTTGGTTACCGCTAATGTTAGTGTTAAATATTATTAATGCATTGTCGCATTGAATGAAAACTCTAGTTAAAAAATCAAAAATGCTTCAAATGCAAAATTTTAGCACTAGGATTTTAAGAAAAAGTTCTAAAATGTCTTTCCAATTCAACTATCCTTTCCAAAAAAAATACCATTAAAAACACCTCTGTATAATTTTTGTTTTGTGATATATATGAATAAAGAAATAATAATGTCTTAAACGTAAAAAAGTGTTAATACAGCTGAATCATGGGAGTTAACCAAAATCAGCTGAGATGAAATTAATTCATGTTTTTTTAGGATATGCTTAAAAATCCCGTAGATTAAAATTCTTTTCTTCAAAATCATGCGTTTAAAAAACCCGTGTTTAAATATCCCTCGTTTAAAAATCCCGCGTTTTAAAATTTCACGTTTCAAAATATAGCGTTTCAAAAAACCCTATGTTTCAAATCTGGTTTATTAAACCAATCCCATGCAACGCGGGTTATTTCAACAATTGACCGAAATAATATAAAACGACAATAGCAAACAATCAAGCAAATAAGTATATTTCATAAAATTAATTTAAAAAAAAAAAGATTTTAAAAAGAAAAGCGTACTCCTCTGTTAGGCAAAATTATAATCCATATTTAAAAAGTTTTTGCTTATATATATATATATAAGGGTTGTTGTTTAAAGCCATATTCGTACTCTTATAATTTGAAATAAACACTCTATAAAATAAAATAAAAAATATGTAGTTTTTTTTAAATGTAATAAACAAATTAGGATTTTATTTAGTTAGCACGGGATATTATAAAATACGGTATTTTGAATACTAGATTTCATAATCCATTATACAATGAAAATTAATCTCAGAACTTCCCACCCCATAACCCTTAAAAGTAGCAAAGGACTCAAAGTTTAGTAAAAATGAAAAAAATATAGTTTTCGGTGCAATTAGTGTGTTTGATATAAAATTAAAGGTATTTAAAATATCTATGATTTAATACAAAAAAATGACCTCACCTATAGAGAGAGAGGAGCTAACTATTTACTCTTCTCCATCTATCTATATTAAATGATGCAAAAAAACGTTTTTAAGCATATCTCTTGCGGGAAGGTCAGATTTCTTTATTTTTGTTTAAATTTTAATATTAAATTACATTTAATTTGACACTCTTTTTGGGGAAAGTGTGTTTGAGGAGGAGAAATTTCAAATAGGTTTACTGTAGAGCTAAGCCCAATATTTTTAAAACTTTTCCTGATGTTGTACTATATTCAATTCTCCGGTAAATAATATTTTACTGTTTGCCATCCACTTCATATTTTTTTAAATAAAATCTAACAGCATTACTTAGTGGTGCCATCTGTATGTCAAATGTTGAGTTTTTGAAAATATGTGACAGCTGTCAAATCAAGCGCACATTATTTTTTTTGCAGTGTGGGAGCGAACAGTGTTTGTTCTTGTTGCTGTTTGCTGTTGACTGTTGACTGTTGTACAGTCCCTGCTCCCTGGTCGTGCGTTAGACGACTGGTACTGGATCACCACAAAAAGTCAGGTTAAATACTCTCTATTTACAAAATACTTGCGGTGTTTTGTGTTTGTGTGCCTAGTAATCTTATTTGAAAGACGATCCTTCTTTGACAAAATGGAAGGTGACGGAGATATTATTGTGTCTGCCATTCGCAAAAAGAAGGCAACAACGCGTGCCGAACTCGAGGACTTCACAAGAGAGGTATATTTTATAGTTCTTGATTTGGTGAGATTATGACACACATATATACTTATCACGACAATGTTTTCGTAGGAACTAATCGACAAGGTTATGCAGCTGCAGGCACACAACAACCAGTTGATAAATATTTTGAAAAAAGAACATGCGGCAGCGGCTGCAGCTGAAGATCGAGCCTCAACAGCGGCACAGGTGGACGGAAAACCGCAGACACAGCGAAAATTTGACTTCCCTACGTAATATTTGTTTTTAAAAATTGTATTTTTCTATACTAATCAAACAGGCTGTTTAAACAGATCCCACAAACGACACATTCTACTGAAATTCTATTATTTGGGGTGGGACTATCAAGGATTCACAACACAGGAGCACACGACAAATACAATCGAACACCATCTGTTTCGATCGCTGCTGAAAGTGTGCCTGATCGAATCACGCGAGAACTCAAACTATCATCGATGCGGTCGCACAGACAAAGGTGTCAGTGCATTCTCGCAGGTGATCTCCATTGATGTACGCAGTAAATTTGCACCAGAGGATCAAATGAAACCCGAATGCATTGCAAAGGAGCTCAACTATTGCGAGTCTCTGAATCGTGTTCTTCCGGCTAACATAAAGTGTATTGCATGGGCACCGCTCAAGCATGCTGTGTACAGTGCCAGGTAAATATAATTGTGTTTTTGTATTCCTTAAATAAGGCTTACAGATTATACATTTTGTAGATTCGATTGTAAAATGCGTACGTATCGCTATTTCTTCCCACGCGGAGCCATGAACATTGATGCAATGAAGCAGGGTTGTAAGAACTTGGAGGGTGTGCACGACTATCGTAATCTCTGCAAAATGGATGTGGCCAATGGAGTAGTGAACTTTACAAGAACCATTAAGCATGCGGACATTTATCTGTCGAGCACGAGTCTATTGCATCCAGGTGAGTTCGTAACACACACGTTTCTATGTATTATAATGAATATATTTTAAAATTGATCATATTTTTTCAATCATAGGCTATGACATGCTGTACCTGAAATTGGTTGGCCCTGCCTATCTGTGGCATCAAGTCCGTTGTATGATGGCAGTGCTGCTGATGGTTGGCCAAGAGAACGAGTCCCCGGATGTGGTCACACAACTGTTGGACGTTGAGAATAATCCATGGTAAGCTTAATCTTATACAAACACACGTTTCTTTCAAATAATCTATATTCAATTTTCATTTAGCACCCCACAGTACAGTTTAGCCAGCGATGTACCACTAAATCTGTACAATGTCGAGTATAAGGATGCGTCAGACTACACCAGCGACGAGACAGATTACGATCTGGTGAATTGGGTGTACGATGAGCTAAATATGCGACGTGTCATTACAACGTTGCAGTCACAATGGTCTGTCAGCAGTGTACAGTAAGTTATCGACCACGAAATCGTATAAATCTAATATTATTATATATAACAGAACAACCATGATGCAAGAGATGCTCGGTGACCTCGAGAACGTGTACGAAAACGAGATTAAGGGCAATCGACTGTACACACAGCTTCATATTTTGCTAGAGGGTGTCCGCTCCAAGACTTATCAGCCACTGATGACGCGTGTGAAATGCGGTGAGTTTCGAAAAAAGAATAATGTCTATCAAAAATGGGATTCTAATTGATATTGATACCACAGAGAGTCTGGACAACAGAATACAGCATTACGCCAAGAAAAGACGTATCGAAGTGCAGTATCCCACGGCTGAAAAGAACGGCGAATGAATTTAGTAGTTCATTACAATCAAATACATTTGGATAATGCCGTTTTGTTTTTTAATATTATGTATTATATATTTTTAAAGCATTTACTGTTTTTGTTAAACCTTTAATGTCTAAGCTTTATGTGAATTTATATAAATAATACAGAACAAGTATACAATATTAACATTGTATGATCAGGAATGATTTTGTATGTTATTGTATTTATGTGTTTCTGATCTTGAAGCCTTGGATAAGTACACTTTCTTGAAAGATTGAAAATTAAGTGGTCCGTCAAAATTAGTCATATCCTTTGAAAGTAATTATTATAAAAAGCGATTAGAGCTTTTCTTGCCTTATTTTTCGAAAAAAAATAATAATATTCTACGATGCTGGAATACAGCCATTATGGATCCTATCCCATTTGGTAATTACACGGGAAACAAACGCGTGGACGGACTAGAAAAAGAAAAAATATAAATAATATCCTAAATGAGCACAACGGATGTTTTTTTTAAATGCTAATAAAAAGCCAAATACAAATAAATTAAATTATAACTAAAAAAATGTTTTTTTTTTATTTTAAAAAATAAATTTAGATTTCTTATTCAAAAAGTATACTAAAATTAAAATTTTAAAAAAGGAAAAAATATGATATTCATTTATTAGAAGTTTATAAATTTATCACTTTTATTCGTAATCTTATTCTTTTTTTACCAATAGAATTTCTAAACCATGATTTTTTTTCTTTTTTTTACTTGTTTTAAAATTGAGGTATATAAAGTTAAAGTTAAAGTTAAAAAAACTCAAATAAAAAGATTAGCTTTATTTTGTGCACGAGACGCCAATAGTCATGCTTCTAAAAATATTTTATTTATTTAAAAATATTTACAATTTTAAATGCATTTTTACGCAATTAAAAAAACTTTGCCCATTATTAAATTTTATTCTATTATAAAAAGGAGAACATCTTTTGAATTATGAAAATATGGACATATTTTAATTACTGGAATTTTGTATTTCTTAAAATATAGTCAAAAACTGTTTTGTCCATAACTGCAACACTGTACGCCTGCACTGAGGCTAAATTAAAAAAAAATGAACAAATAATGTGTAACAAAAAAACTATAGACATACCAAAGTTAAGAGCCATCACAATCGTATGTCCACTTAATGCCTGAGACAATAATCACGGAGACGGAGGCTTCCCATTCTTATATGTTTCTATATACTTTTCAAGTCTAATCTAATCAAAAGAAAATAAGTTCAAAATTTAAAATAGTTTATTGACTTAATTTATAAATAAAACGCAAAATGGTTAATGAATTTTCTTTTGTAAAAAAAAACAAATTTATGTTTTTTTGGTTTAGTTTTATATAATTATAATTTGGATTACGATTTTCGGAATAATCAAAACTTTGTCCAAAAGTATTTTTTTTACAGGGAAGATATATAACCGTTTCTCAAAACAACTAAAATTGCATAATTTTTATGCAAAGTTAAAAATAAAACAACACCTGTATACGTTAATTATTTTTTTTAATTCAGATACTCCAAACATGTATTATACTGGGTGCTCTCTCTCTATTTCGCGCAGATCACTTCAGCGATGCTCAACATCGAGTCGTCTTTGTCTGTAACATACAAATGCGGTATATGTTTATCTATAAACACAACAACAATAATATAACAAACAGGGCTGTCTACAGTCTACTATATGTATGTACATAAAAAAATGTCTACAATAAATTGCTAGAGTAAAATTCTACACCTTCTGCGGGCGATGTAAAGTGCAACGACTCCTTCGCGAATGTTCTTGAACACATTAATCGTTTCCGAGTGACTCATGCCCTGCACAGCGATCTGATTTATTGCCAGAATCTCATCACCTGTTTATATAAAGTACCAAAAATATGTTAATATAGTTGCGGATACTGAGAACATTAAAGAGAGATAAAAAGACTCACCGGCCTGTAGATTTCCATCGTCCGATGCCTGACCGCTAGGAAAAACGGTTTTCACGAAAATACCCATGTTGCCCTTGGGCGAATCACGTCCGCCAACAATACTAAAGCCCAAAGACTTCATGCCGGCCCCTTTGTAGTATTTCACCTGCAGGTACTCGCATTTCGACGGCACTGATATGAAAATAAACGAATTACATGACCGCTGTCACCAATGCATCTAAAATTATCTCTTACCTTTTACACCGCTGTCACCAGTGCTACAATTTCCGTCCGGCACTCCAACACCTCCATTCAGGTGCACAAGTGTCTTGTGTCGTGGGTCATTTACGTCATCTCCGGCATGTTGAACAACAACCATTGAAGCGGATGATTGGCGTCTCACTGCAACGTTGATTGTATCTGCCTCCTCCGATGCCGCCGCCTCATTTGTATGCACCACGCGTGTCTGAGACGTGGACGACGACGGCACCGTTTGATTGACACACAAATCTTGGGTTATTTTGATTGACCTATACTGCGGTGTGAATGCCGTTGTACAGAACCTCTCGTCCGGCGCTTGCATTTGATCAGTGCTCTGTGCTCCAGATTCAATCTGCGAGTTTAGCACGTTCGTCTGTGGAGTACGTGTCTCTGGCGACGTATCCATTATTTCTGGTGCACTGTAATCGTCAGTCTTTGGTTCAAGTTGTCTAGCGTAACCACTGCCATTGGACAATGCTTCCGAGCGTTTTTTGCTCAGTATTTGCCATTTCTCGTCATCACTGATCGTGTTTGTGATCGTTACTCGGCTCGCGTACACTGGAATGTACTCGGACGAATTGTACAGTGGTGTCAGTGACAAGGACTTGCACAACGAACTGCGTCGTGACAGCTGCTGTTGGTGTCGTTCCTGTGGTGACATGTGCTGGACAGCGTAATCTTCATTATTGCTAATGTTTGAGAACGAGAGTCGACGCCGTGATGCGTCACAGGGACTACTGTACACATCTGCACCACGAATAAAGGCCTGATCCATTGTTGCAGATAGCTCATCATGTGCAATGACGAGGTCTACGGAATTGTCCTGAAACGTGTGCAGCATCTTGTGTACTGCCTCGTGAGACTGAATGCCACGCAAATGCTGTCCATTTACGTTCACAATCTCGTCACCGATTCGAAGTCGTCCATCGCTACAGAATAAATTATATAGGATAGATTAGTATTTTAAGATTTGTCCCTACGAGAAATTATATTCTTACCGATACGCCAGTCCGTTCACCTCAATCTCGGAAATTATGTATCGCTTCTCCACATCCACTTCGCTCAGCTGTAAATAGTGTGGAGTCACTCGTAGGCCACTGTGATCATCGGCACGTACTCGATCTAGCTTGATCTGACGAAATCGTCTTCGTATTGTATTGTGATCGCTGTATCTCGATGCAGACGATCCAAACGAGAGTCTTCTCTGAGCGCACAACATCATGTCCTGTTGTGATTTTAATGCATTTACGATCAGCTGCTCAGGACTGCCACCCACTGAACCGCTTAGTGTGCTCGAATCTTCTGCATGTCGACTGTCACTGTCATAGCCTGACTCAGTAGAACTCATGTAACTGCTCAATCTTTGGTATGTGGGCTCCCAGCAGTCCGCTGTAGTCATTGCATGTGGTGATGCATGTGTCGTTGCGGGTGGCGTGCTGATTAATGTCTCGTGTGAGTTAGAAATAACTCGCCGATTCTGATGACCATTTTGAAGATGTGCGGTACTCTGTTGCTGACCATTATGACAGTATTGCTCTGCACCTTGCGCAGGCAACGTTTTACATATCTTTTTCTGTCGCAACAGAGTTCCTGATTCCTCGGACACAACTGAAAGCTTCGAACGAAGAAATGCGTACGGAAAACCTCTCTTAGGAGTGTTAACATCACTAACCGTGGCAATGTCATCGCAACTGGATGATATCAGAGCAGGTTGTAATTGCGACTGACCGTCTTTTTTGGACTTGAGATTCACACCTTCTGTAGGATCATCGCATTTCACGTACGTGCTCGAGCTTAGCTGACTCGTTGAACTGCTACGGTACAGATTACTTGTTTCTGGTTGCATACCGCCGACGCTACCACCTCCAACACCTGCATTCTGCTGATGGAGTGAGCGATTGTTCAACATTCCCGTTGAGCCGATGCGATGAAAGAAGGTCTTAAGTTTTCGCTGACGATTTATTGGCTCTGCGTCTGGCGTTAATGAATTTGATCGTATTGCTCTTTGTTTATCGGTCATGGGCACTGGTTCAAGGTTGTGCGATCGCGTTGAGTCGCTCCGACGGAGCTCCTCTAGTTTGCGGCTCATCTTGCGGCCCCACGTGAACACTGCGTATAATATGAGAAATTTTTGTCTGGTTAATAACGGTACAATATACGTTTAATTATACACACAGTGTGGTGTGGATCGTGGATGTTTGATGAGAGATCTTGTGAAAGTGAAAGCTAAATTTCTTATCAGTTATTATATAATAAACGTGCAGAAATGTGTGCAGTGCATGTCAACGTTTCGACGCATCGGCCGGCGTCGTCTCACGGCACACCGCACAGTGGGAAGAGTTGTATAAAAGAGGAATAAAATCAAATATAAAAAACATATCCATTTACGTAATATTTTTAGTGAAATACAATTATAATTTTTAAAGAAGTTTACCTATTTTCGCAATTTCCTTTTTTATAAACAGTCTTTGTAACACAGAAATGTTATGTTTTTTAAGAATGTGTCAACATCTATATTATTTAACAAGTGCCATTTTTTAAATTTTGTTTTTAATTATTTGTTCATTATTTTTAGTTTCTTTTTAGATTATTATTAGTTTTTTGCGATAAGGAATTTTGATATACGAGATTTTGTAATAAGGGATATCGAACCTAACACCATTAAAAATATTAAAAAGATTGGTTAGATAAAACTGAATCATTAGTATAAATCTTATTGTTTATATGATTGTTTGGAATTTTAAAAGATAATATACTGTTCCTGATTTTAAGATGTACTGACATAAGGCCCATTTGTTTGTTCTGTTTTTTCTTGAAATTTATGTTCGTTTCAATTCGTACATTTTCAAGGTGGATATCATTTTTTTTTAATTTATTACTTATATTATTTTATATATTTTTTATTTTTTTATGCGAAAGCTATGAATGTATAAACATCATAAATTAAAAAAAACCTATCAACAATAACAAAGCTCTGACCGTTCATTTTCGAAGTATATCATAATACTGGGAAAACATATGCAAAAAAGGTCTTATATCCCGAGGGTTGAGTTACCTACCAGGCACGTCGCAGGTGGCGGATAGTGCACATTTCGGTTAAATAGGAATAACTTGAAGGTCTAACTTAAAGCAGTAGTTCTAGCTCTTAATAAACTTTTCACTAGGAAGGGGTTTTTATCCAAAAAACTGGATAGCAAACAAACTCAAAACTTAATCTATAGTGTTAATAAACAGTGCCGATAGAGTGTTCTTCCAGATACCTGGCGACCTCAGATTAGTATCATGACTTAATGTCGATAAATGAATCACTGTCGAAGTGGACGTCACCCATATATACTATATATTTTACAAGCAGAAGGGTACATAAGGCAAACCCTAAGCCCAACTTTTCCAGAAAACAGGAAAGTCTGGTCAGAAAAGGTTTTCTATTCAAGTACGCAAACATCAGCACAAGAAAATATTGATAGGTATCTGAAAAGGGTCATGTACTTCCTCAGGAAGACTATAAAGTCTGGGTGGTATGGTTTCAATCCCAAAAAAGGTTAAAGTAGAACAAGGCTTATCTCTTTAAGACACACTGGGGATTCAAGGGGGACTATATGGGGCTTTAGATTACCTGGGGCTAAAAAAATATTTAAAATAGAAACAAATATTAATATCATAGTTTTTTTTAGTGATAATTCAGTTATTTTCTTAGTACATATTCTGTAATTTTCTAAGTACAAAATTAGTTATTTTATTAGTACAAAAACATTTTAATAATCTCATAGAACACCAGTGATTTTCTTAATAAAAGTCGATGATTTTAATAATTCAAAAAAAGGATTTTTTTAAACAATTTCAGTCTAATTGTGGTTCCCAAACCGAAACGAAAACTAAATCTGGATTTATTTTTTTTCCGCTTTAATCAAACAATATACATAAAAAAACGTCTGAAACCAAAAAAATCATTTTCCACCTTTTCATTTTGTTATTACTACAGCCCAGTCAGTGGGGGTTTTTGCCGTGTGTAAAAGGTATGAGTAGTTATGTTTTTTGATCTGTTGTTTAGGTCTTAACCCCATTAAAAAACTCAAGTTTTCGACATTTGCAGGGGTGAGAGAAAAACAAACAAAAAATACTTTTTTTTAAAAGAATTCGTCAACGGTACTTCCTACGGACATAAAGTGTCACACATTATTGAAGATTATTAAATTCTCTACAGTTTTTGTTTAAACAAGTCTATAATCCATGGATTTCTCGGTATTGATGGCAGGCCGATATCCTCCTTGCTATTCCGACGACGCTGGTGCTCGATAGTAAAGTCGCGTGTAGCATGATTGATGGAACCTTCCTCCCACACCAACTAATTCATTTTCATTATTTATTATTTTATTATTTATTTATTATTTATTTTTACGGCACTGTAACTTGGTTATTATTAGATTTTTGAAAAAAAAATATGTTTATACATAAAATGTTGAGCAATTTCTTTTCTACAAGTATGAGAAATATCTATTTCTACGGAAAAACCTTTAATGATTTTTTTAAAAAGATTTTGTACCTTTAATCCCAAATGGCAGATTTACCTCACACAAGGTCAAAAACTTGGATTTTTCAATAGGGCTTATATAACATATCAAAACAGAACTACTCTACCTATTGCATGGCAAAGCCAAGGGGCTTTCTCCACGCTGACTAGACTACTATTCGATTAACAAAGTTATTCAAACAATATACATAAAATAAAAAAAAACATCAGAAACTAAAACAATAAAATTCAACTTTTCCGTTTTGTAATTACTATTCGACCACCTCGAACCAAAATTTAAAACGAAAAATATTTTATTATCACTTATTTTTGTTTCGCAATCGAGTGTACACTTGATCAGAAAATATTGTTTTTTTGGTTTAATTTTAATTTATTTATAAAAAAATAAGTGATTTTATTAGTAAAAAAAAAAAAAATTTAAATAATAATTTGGGATTCTTAAGTACTAAATGAAAATGATCTTAGTAAAATTACTTTTTTGTATAATTTTTGTTGGATTTTTTTTGTATAAATTTGATTTATTGTATTGTGTATTTTATTATTTTTTTAAGACCATCTCCCCTTCCCTCAAGAGAATACTAAATCCTCCACTACATAGACCAACTACAGGTAGACATGAAGTCCTTAAAAAACAACATTTGTGTTGTTGTGTGTTTTTAAAATAAAATACAAGCAGCAAAAACCATTAAAAAAATGGATTACCTACAACACTGTTTTATAATTGTTACATTTGATCTTTTTCGGTGAGTCAAAAATATATCTTTTCGTCACACTGTGCGTCGCGTCGCTCGTCCCATCACCAATACATAACTCTTTTAGTTTTACTCGTACGTCGTGCCTATAGATATTAGCTGCTGTGCTCACTTCTCATGTACTTTTACCCGTTATAATTACAAACACAACTATGTGATCGCAAAACGTTTATGCCATATATATTATAAGTACATATTGTACGTATGTTCGTGTGTACATACATTTATTTCTAACGCATCTTTTTCCAATAAATGTAATTTTCCAGAAATGTTTGCGTGTGCAATGTGCATTTGTGCATTGCGCTGCAATACTTGCGAAGTCAATAAAATTGCATTTCACAAATTCCATTTGGCACATGTGTAATGTGTATTGCTACGAGTGTATATATATTCTAAATACAGGTTCGCTTTAAATACTACATTATTTATAAGAAATTCAAAATACACATGTTCTCATTCTCAAAGTGTGCATTTATCAATATTTCTTTAATTTTATAATATTTGCCAGAGCAGTCGACCTGTGTACGATTTAAAGATACACACACATTCCGAAGAAATTTTAAACTATTAATTATAAATGCATTTACTCCGAATATAATAATATACTGCCAATATACAAACGAAGGAATAAAATTCACACGCATAATAATTTAAATAAATACAAACGCTTCAGCGTGCGTTTTTCTGAAGGTCATTTTACGAAATGCATCACGCGTGTAATTATGTATAAATGCAATTATCGTAATCTATGTGGAGTATGTGAAACGCATTCTTTTCTAGGCAAAATGCACGGCGCTATATCTTTATATAATATTTATGCTAATTTTAATTATACACAGAATGCTCTTTAACGCACACACACATACGAAAGTGTCCGCGTGGAGCAGTGTGTAGTAGAGATGGTGGGGTACTCTGAAAGAAGTGTGATCGACCTTAGGGTCAGACTCGTCCATTATTGTAATTATATTATTATATATTATGCATTCGCAATATATGCATTTTTAATGGTTATGCGGTGAGCGTCGGTCGCTCGCCCAAGCTCAGCTTACTTTTCTTTGCTTCCTTGTCCGGAACGTGTTCGACGACTTTCGCAGGCCGCGCCTTCACCAGATCACCGCAATCTCTGATGTGCTGTCCTGTAAAAGATAAAAAACCACAATAAAGTACCGTGTTTATTGATTATATTGTTTATAATTGTTGGACAGAGATTATATAGTTGGGCTGGAATAAAGTGTGGAAGTGTGTATTGTTTACTGAGTTTAAGGTGAAGGAAGTTAATTAGTATAGATAATTTTTATATTGTTATTTTTGATATTTTGTAGATGTACCTCGAGTATAGTTCACCGAGGACTTTTATTCAATAGGTTTTAACTGCAAAAACACAATTGTGAGCGAAAACTGTTTAATTTGTTAATAAAATACTTGTTTTAATCGATCTTCTACAATATAGTTTTAAAATAATTATTTAGTGCTAAAAATAAAAAAAAAAAAATATTTTTTGTGGTTAGAGGTGCTATGGTAGATGTAAATTATTGCATTTAATATGAGTTCCATAAATGTATATTTAAATGAGTAGTTATAGCTTATTACTTAATAAAAAGATCCTTTTTAATTTATTTGCGTTGAACCACCTATGATGACCGGGGCTAGATTGTCTAGCATCGTCTGGAATTCTTCGGTTGACAAAATGGGCCTGACATAACAGCTGTAAAGTGTACACTGTTTACTTTCGCCCTTACAAATCCGGCCGAACGACCGTCAACTTCCTGAAGGGTGTGCTTTCCTCTTGTCCAAATTTTTGCGGTTTTTCTATTCGATGACCCAGTTGCTTTTAAGGTTCACTGATAATAATTATATCAGCTCCCTCAACAATTATTGTCTGTGTCATTATGATTCAGGTTTATGTGGATTACCTTCATTCTCTATATTTTGTTTCTATCCGAATCACTGGGCATCTGCTGCTACTATATGTGCTTAGCGTCATTACGATTTTTCTTGCACAAAATGCACAGTAGATCTGCTTCGCAGTCCTTAGCACCAATGTGGTTGGCTTTACCACATCTTCTGTTTAGTTTGGATCTTCTTGGATGCAACAATAATAACCTTGTTGTGCAATTTCTCCATGTAGATTAATTGTTGCAATCTGTGTTCCTCCGTACGCTTTCCTTAGCCGTACTGCATGGTATCGACATTCTTTTACGAACTGTTGGGCTTTGATTGAAGCACTTACATTCTCCGTGGATGATATTTCATCAACGTGCCTTAGTTCCAACATGGTACGGTGCGTTAGTGTCCTCTCCTTTACCGCCGAACTTCTCTCGGATGGAACCAAGAGTTCCCTCTTCTGAGTTCTTCTTATTCGGGTCACGCTTTCCCCTGCTAGACTTCGATCAGTCTTAACACTACACAAAATATCTGCGTAGGACTTATCTTATATCACCACTATGACAATCGCATTAGGCCTTCTGATTCGCTTCCTTGGTTTTTGTTTTAACCCCGTTTTCTTGCTGGTTACTTATTGCATTTACAATTAAGTAATATGGTAAATAGATTAAAATTAAAACTAAAATTTAAAATGGGAAAAATATGTTTTTTTAATTTGGGTGATAGATTATATGCGACCACTTAAAATGTTGCCATCAAAAACTCATTTTCTACAACTTGTAGAGGGAGCCTATTGAATATAACCCCTCGATACTCTTCAGCTAAATCAAAACATTTTTTTTTAGGAGAATAATTATTTTGGTTTCTTTGATATTTGGATATGTGAAACAAAAAATAGAGGTTTAGACAAACATTTTAAAATTACGTGTTCCAGCCTCATCTCAACAATTTGACTAGTTCCTAATTTATTTTATAGATATTTTTTATTTATGATAAGAAGAATTATAAATATAGTAAAAATACTTATATGTGTATGCCACAAAATTGTCCCATCATACCACTTGGAAAAGGTAAGGAGTGGTCAGGGAGAATCAGTGACAGGAAAACTTGATTTGAGAGTGTTCAGTACAAAGAAATGTTTTAGAAACATGTATCAATGATTCAATTCTACAAGAAAATTACAAAATGTTCATCAAGTATGTTCATTGCTAATTTAGTAATCTTCGCTAAATTAAATGCTATGAATTCCTGATAAAACTCTCAGAGACAAATACTCTATTGGGTTCCGGCTGACAAAGACATAGCAGGAAACGAAAAAACAGATGAGCTAACGAAAACGAGAGTACAACTGGATAAAAAAATGCAAAAATGTATACTTCCACCACTTCAACATCTATACAATGCCTGGAACGAGTGCATGCTAGCCAACTCAAACCGAAAATGGATTATAACAGCAGTGTGTTTAGTACGCATAAAGACTTGGACCTCATTTAACCCAAAGAGAAAAAGCAACTGATCTCGTAGAAAAACACGTATAGTAAGAATTCTGACAGGACATTTGTACAAAATAGGTCTGTCAGGTCCATAAATCCTAAATAGTACTTGTTATTGTTTTGTTGTGTTTATTCCGTGAAGACCATTGTGATTAATTGGTAAATATATCGAATTATAAGGTTATTTTTTATTATTTGTTTTAATATTGAGTTACACATGTTAAATCTCTAGCGAATTATAAGATCGTATTGTGTTTAATATCGAGTAACACTAAACAGGTGTGTGGCCGCAAACGCCAGTCACAAAGCTGCCAACACAGATATGACACAAGTGCCATCACTTT
>JAAAKO020006328.1:0-12376 GCA_010015015.2 Bolitophila cinerea | reverse complement strand
GCGGCGCCGGTCACCCCTAAACCCTGTGACCCCTGTGGCGGGGGTATGGTGTGGTGGTGTGGCGGCCGCGGGGGGGGGGGGGGGGGGGGGAGCAGGGGTCGAGGGTCGAAGGGTCTGTGGGTGGTAAATTCTGTTATTCCAATCTCGAAGTTCTATTTACTTTCAATCCAGCACTGAAAATCAAAACTAAAAGTTGCACCCCCCCTCTTCTTGCTCCCTTCAGTTTTTAATTTGTGCCTGCGTAAATTCAGATTCACAAAACTGCATATACCGCTCCTCCCTTCCCCCGCCCGCACCTTAGCCATTTGTGTCCGCGTGTATAATTCTCTACTATTATAACTATAGTCTTTTTTATTATACACAGTTTGATACATTGCTCGCTCGCTCGCTCGCACGCTCTCTCGTGCAAAAATAACCGTTTCTGATTTTCCACGCTTTCCTTTGCTGCCGCCGCCGCCGCGTTTGCACTCGGCACTTTCATATACAAAAAGATAATTAGATTACAATCATTTTCCTGTGTGCTGTGGCGCGTCCGCGCGTGCACACCCAACCCTTCGCCGTTCGTTCGCTCGCTCGCTCTCTAAGAGGAAATTTCATTTTTATTATTTAATTTCCGAAAGTGTTGGTTTAACTCAATTATAATGTTCGGAGTGCGCTGGCACACACCCCACAACACACACGTCGAGAGAGGGGGCGGCGGGCGGCGTGTAGAAAGGGTGTCCCAGTATTGAAGAGGAACGCGCGCGATTTGGTTTAGTTGAGTTAATCGCGAGAAATGATAACAAATATTAGCATTTGTTGCGATTGATTTAAGTAAACGCGGATCAAACGTTGCCGATTGTACGGGTAATTGTGTGATTAGGTATGGAAGATAATGCATATCAGTGGAAGGGTTTTTTTGCAAAAATCATAAATATGATCGAAATAATAAATGGGAGATTGGATTTGAAGACAAATGGGTTATCATGCCACGTTTTTAAAACACATCTCACAGAAAAGACCATTTTCGGTGATATTTTATATAACCGTTTTTTTGTTGCAGTTTTTCTGACGTCCCCTATAAAAAACGATATTACACAGGCAAATGCACTTTTTCGCATCATAAAACTCCAAAAAAAATCTTATGAAGAATTAAAAATCATGAGAAAAAGTTTTATTTGTTTTCGAGCAGTTCTAGCAGTTGATGAAATGATTAAAAATAACACACATACAATTCGAATGGAAATACCCAAAGTTTCTGTCTCCCTCTATCTGCTTTTGTTGAAGAAATTAAAATCAAGAAAAGGTTATGCTATGATCTAGGATCGTTCCTCCATTTTTCGTAATATTTTTCTGGTTTTACCCAATAACCCACGAATACAATTTCTGACAATCCGTATACCAGCTTTAAAGCAGCATTTCTTTAATAGTTATATATAAAAAGATATACCAGCTTTAAAGTAGCATTTCCCTAATCTTACTCTAAGAAAATGGATTTATTTCAGCTTTTAAAAATGCAGTCTTGATGTACTGACTTATTACAACATTAGCGGCTTTTTAGTTACATATTTGCTCTTATTGTAGAATAATTCTGAGTGTTTCGAACCGTATACCAGCTTTAAAGCAGCATTTCCGAAATAGTGCTCTATGAAAATGGCTTTATTACAACATTTTGAAATGCAGTTCTAATATACTGACTTTATTACAGCATTATGGGCACCTGTGAGCGGTACTTTAGTAACATAAACGCTCTAATAGTGCGGGCTCTTGTTTGCTGTTTGGTTTACCATAAAATTAGCTTTATAAGGCCGATTACAAATGATGCAGTCTAATAAATGGTGATTTTACACGTATAGAACTTTAAAATGGAAAAAACAAGGATGAATTTTAAAAACTAACATAAAATTGACTTTATTCAAAAGATAATCTTTTGGCATTATAATTTAAATATGATTTCTGGCATATTACCGCCACGGCTAGCTTGTACGTATTCTAATTTGAAGGTCAATCACTTTTTCCAACATTTGTGGCCGTAACTTTGGCGAATGTTATCCTCCAAGTGGTCGATCGTTTCGGGATTTTCGGCGTAGACTAGCGAATTCACATATCTTCACAGAAAATATTCTAGTAGCGTGAAATCGCACGATCTTGGAGGTCAATTCACGTTCCGGACCCGTAAATCAATTGTGGCTCGAGCTGTGCGACATGTTGTGCCGTCTTTTTGAAACCACAGCTCCTGCACATCATGGTTGTGCAATTGAGGAAAAAGAGTCAGTAATCATGGCTCTATAGCGGTCACCATTGAATGTAACGTTTTGGCCATCGTTTTTAAAGAAGTACGGACCAATGATTCCATCAGCCCATAAAGCACACCGAACAGTTAGTTTTTCCGGATGTAACGGTGTTTCAACATACACTTGAGGAATATCTTCATTCCAAATACTGCAGTTTTGTTTGTTGACGTAGCCATTTATCTAAAAGTGAGCTTCATCGCTAAACAATATTCTCTTATGAAAAGTCGAAATCAACGGCAATTTTGTTTTGAGCCATTTTACCAAATCTACGAATTGTTAGGTGATCATGTGGCTTCAATTCTTGCACGAGTTGGATGTTGTAAGCACGCACACCAAGATCCATAGAGTGAATGGACGAAATGCACGATGGCACGATGGCATATAGGCTCATTCGGGTCTTCCTCTACGCGACGCTCTACAGCAGCAATGGCTTCTTCTGTACGCACTGTAGGACGTCTCTGTGGATGCGCGATATGTATTTCGAACAGAACCATTTTTTTAAAATAAATTTGCACAATTTGGAAGCGTCATTCTATTCATATTGAAATGCCAAATCAAACTAAACACAAATCACTTAAAAGCTGACAAAATGGCCGCCAGTTAAAACAGTGTTACCAACCTTAAGTTCTAAACACATTTTATGAACTTTGAAAATAAAGTTATAGAGTTAATAATGCAGATATATGAGCCTTACAAGGGGTTTTACGGTTAGTTTGGGTACTAAAAGTCTCCGGAGCAATTAGCAAATATCGCATTACAGAAATGCATTCGGTCGTACCAGCCACACATGCATTCCACCCTAATATTTTTTCCCTCTAAATAACCCATTTCGATGTGTAATTTTGACGTCATCTACACGTCATTTCCGCCTGAAAGTGACACCAGCAATAGTCCCACCACCATAGAGGTATGTCTGCTTGTGTATAGCCCTCAAAGTACCTCTCCAAGTACAAATGCGTGTACAATTCATTATAATTATATATAGAAAAGCGAAAAGTCACCCCCCGCTGCATGTGGCAAATGCACACACACACGCGCACACCCACCCACCGGTGAAATGAAAATGTCCGGATAAACACCATCTCGGTGTCCTGGCCGCACCCTCCTGCACTGCCCGAAGTTCTATACCTCCTTGTGTGTGTGGGCCGGAAAAGTTTTTGACACATAGGGATTTGGAACTTTCCCGATTGTCTTCTTCGTCTACCCACCGCTGCGCCCGCACCGTGCCGCACCGCACCGCACCGCGTATATCGGTTGACGCGCGGGCAACGCAGGCGACGAATACCGAATAGCGAATCCGAGAAAGTTTTCGGTTACAGAAACGATGATGGGGATTACTATACAGATTTGAGAATCTATATATGTTTACATACTTGGAAACATATATATATATATTTATATTGTATAGTTGGCGCTGCAGGGATGACGAAAGGTCACGTACCGCATGTGTACACCCCATTATGTGGGGCTTTCGCATCGTTGGCGGTGCGGCGAGTGTGTGCGTTTGCTTTTGTGTGCTGTCGCGGTCATCCCTATGCGGGAGCCAAAGAGAGCGCACCCCGAGCTTCAATCTCGAAAGAATATAATACCTATTTTATGTGCGGGCTAAAGAAAAGTAAAATCAATTTAATTCTCCCCATTGTCGTCGGCGGGCGGCCAGCCCAGAGTGCCCACCGTCCGGCCTTGTTGCTGGCGCACGTTCGAGTTTTCACGTGTGCGTTTGCCAGCAGGTAGCATCACACAGAGGAAAGGCAATGGAACGGGTGCCAAGGTACGGGGATGATTGAACGCGTGCGCCGCTCGGAAACTATTTATAGACAGTATATATCAATTTTCGATCAGACAAAGTGCACACAAGAAGTGATTGAAAACCGGAAGCGTATAATCGGATTTAAAGGGGGTGTTTTTCACCCAAACCTCCGTGCACCCCGATATGAAAAGCGCACCGCGACTATTTTAATTATACATTTCATATAAAATATAAATGAGCATCACCGCGCGCATAAACTCGTAATTGGGAATTTAGAACTGTTTAATTTAAATTATCTACGCGTTCGGCAATAATTATAACGATGCATAACTTCTGTGCCGCTCGTATAATAATAATAATAAACAAATATTAATATATACATAGTACATATATATAGCCGTCAATGCAAAAGCTCCCATGTTGATTTATCGCACGCGCAATAACGCCGCACCGGAACAACACACCGCGCACCGCCATCGAGTAATTACTAATTCAGCCCGAAAAACAATGCATGCAGTTTTAAACAAATATTATTTATGTGTGGCGCGCTAGGGGTAAATAATGCGCGCAATCGCTATATATAGTATAGCATCAGGCTGCGGAGGGGGGGGAGGTGCGCGGTCCTCTCGTTATCGGTAATATTTAAATGCGGCGGCGGGGTTGTTCACACGTGTGCGGTGCACCGCAACCACAGGTTTTTGGCGTGAATGCGAGCGTTTTCTATAAAAGGGGAGTGTGAGTCACCCCGTGTGTGTCACGATGCAGGTAATTTTGTTGTTGCACTGCGACGAGGTGTACGCTTGTCTGATTGCATGACTATTATTCCTCGGCAAAGCGCTGCGAGTCGCACACAAGTACAATCTATATATAAGTAAACATACTATGTATATACGCCAACAAAACAAGTCACCCAGGGACATGGCCCCCCTTTTCGCACACCGCCATAAATCACCGAAGAAAATGTGCAGAGAAAATTAAATGGCCATCATAAAATCCATAAATAAGCGCGCGGATGGTTGTTTAGCATGTGCCTTTCATTTGTTTTTTTGGCGCGCCAATTTTCGCACGCATGTGATATTCATTTATTTTCGCAGCCCTGACATTTGATTTGAGAGAGAATTTAATAGAGACCGCATGTTTTTGCGGCTCGCGCAGCAGCAGCAGTGATGATAAGTTATGCGTAATTTTAGCTCGCACACTATTCAGATGAGGCCTGGATGTGCTGCCCGTAAGTGTTATGTTTAATAAAGGAGGACTTAGAAAGTGAAGGCTGATGAAAGGTGGTGTTTATACCGGAAATTAGATTTGAATGTAGTGCTAATAACCTTAATGCACAATTATTGTATTTTCTCAAATATAAAAGTGTTGCCAGCATGAATTTGTTTATCACGTGTAACGGAAACATAAGCAACGGGATGAACTTAGTATTATATATGCTAAACGACTATCGGCCTACTAACCTCGTTTTCCTTGCCTGCCTAGAGCTTCAGCGGATATCCAATGATGCCTCTTTAGTGATTCTTCCCAAGGTAAAGACAGTAAACCATATTTACCTCTCTGTCTGGGTGGCTCTTCAGCGGTACGAGAACGTGATCATCCGCTGTGAGTGCATCATCACCTCCGCACTGTATTTCTCTCAAGTGCCTCTTATATAAGCGTTAGTGCGGTTTACAAGCGGTATCCTCATCCCGAAGCTGAAAATGTAGCACATCTGGATACAATTGGTAACTTGTTTTACTCTAATTTAATGAATGACTTAAGCTTAAGCTGAGGTCACTATATTTATTGAAAATAAACAATAACAAATAGTCAATAGGCTTTAAGAGCTCCTAATATACCATCTGACGAGGGCATGGGGGGCCGTCTCACAGAGACTAGTCCAGCACTTAGGCCACCAGGAGGGCCCATTGTACCATAACCCGTTTCTTATAGACGGTCGCAATATGGGAATCTACCATATTTCATAGTGAACTCAGCGATCTTCCCAAGAGGGAGGCTAACACAAAGCCTACTTCTACAGCGACCTCTAGCGGTCTAATTTGGAAATTTGGAAATAATAACGTTTGATAATATTTTGACAATAGCGTATTAAAATATACCATGAACTACAAGTAGCCATAATCTCAGTTACAAAAGGTGTTGCCAACAAAGCCTACTTAACAGCGACATCTAGCGGTCAAATTAGAATATATATATAAACATTGGCCTTTTTGTATTTGCTTTTAATATTAAAGTGGGTCGACAAAGAGAGTATGAAATAATTAAAATCGAAATCATCTCCTTTTTAAATTTAAAAGTGTTGCCAGCACAAAAAGTGTTTTCACGATCTCGCGGAGTGATCAATACTAAAACTAAAATTCATTCAAATAATAACAATAGGTTCAT
Source organism: Bolitophila cinerea (assembly GCA_010015015.2). Lineage (NCBI taxonomy): Eukaryota > Metazoa > Arthropoda > Insecta > Diptera > Mycetophilidae > Bolitophila > Bolitophila cinerea. Next base: position 5,968 of record JAAAKO020006328.1, on the reverse strand, counting down.
AGACCTATTCAATAGTGTACTTAAGTGTTGCCACCCTAAAAACACGTGTAGACACCTAGCGGCCAATACGAACACTACGCATTCAAATCATTTTAAATTGATGTTCTTGCCTCTGACTCGATATTTTCAACCCATTCTTATGGTCCCACTCGAAAGCTTACACACACACACATAACCAAAAAATTCTGGCACGGAAAAGGAAAGAAAATCAAGCAAGAAAGGCACGAAAACCATGCAACCTATAAAAAACACTTCACGGTGTGCACAGTTATACACGTACAACATGTACGTGTAGCGTAGACGTACACTCACACACACACACACGAACACATTTGAAAAGTCAAACTTGACAACTTAATAGATGGATGTTAAGCGAAAAAGACGAGCGCACGCGCGTGCGACTGCTCCGGGGAAGCAGCACATCAGGCGGCGCGGCGGTGGCGCGCGGCGTTACCGAGTTTTGTGTTTTCTAAGCGATATATACGACATATATACATCAGTATGTATGTAAGTTTCTCTGTACATATCTACATTGTACAGTGTGTATATTTATTTACGACATACTGCATGTCTTCGTGGTTAGCTATACTCGTACTTTGTATATATATATAAATATATGTAAGTACACACCGAATTAATAGGTGGATGTGGCGGATTCGCTATGCCAGTGTGTTGTGCTGACATATACACATATACATACACTCTGCGTACAGTTTATATATGTATATGTATCCTCTACGAAAAACATAATATTATATTGAGATACAAATCGGTTTATTCAGGCATTTTAGAATACAACGCGCACACATACAGGCATACGCAGATACATACAGACATACATACACGTACATCGTACATATGCGCTCTCAGCGCGCTATTTAATTCGCTTCGCATCGCGTTCAGGTCACGCGAGCGAGTGCTCGCGCTCGCACGCGCGTGTAGACCAAACGTCTTCATTATTTCGTCACGATTAAGACAAATTGGTTTGTTTGAGTACGTGGAATAAAATATTGCGCTGGCAACACCAAACACTAAACATAGCGTATATATGGTACAATACGCGCACGGTAACGTAACACACGCATCGTGCGCACAAACACACACTCGTATTTTCCGCTGTGGTACACATGTACAGCAATCCGGGCATAATGAGGGTGCCTGGCTTCGGAGCATATGTACACGGAGAACCATGATGCCTCCTCCCATCGGCCGCTGGCCACAACGCCAAGAGATACGCGCGATGTGTATCGCGTCGGCGTGCGGTTAAGTGATGTTGATTAGTTTGCCGCATTTGTAGCGCACGCGCGTGCGGCGGCGGCGGCGGCGGCGTTCTGCTGAGTACGTGGAAATGCGAATTTGTGCTAAGGCACGTTGTGCTGCTATCTCTGATGCACGAGCTACTCCGGGTTAGAGAGGGTCGGCGGTAGTGTGTTGCCCGCGTAGAGTTTTGTGGTCCAAATGCGCTAGATTCGATGAGCATTTGATGATGATGATGATTGGAAGGGGGAACCGTCTCGCAAACCACTGAGTGGGCCCATTGTGCTATAACCCGTATTTTAGAGTCGGTAGACCTCCGGGAACCCACCCGATGTCTTGATGACGAAATCAGCAATATTACTAAGAGAAAGAAGGCAGAGCGTGTCAAGGGGGATCATGTAGTAGTGAAACACTTGACATCTGAACACTTTATTTGATTATGATTAGTTTTGTATAAGTCCCGCTAATCAACTGCTAAAACTACGTGCTGAAACCACATCATTTTCAGAATCAGCCATTTTTTTAGCCATTTACAAGTTTCTACTTTAATTTCGTGGTGATAATAGGTGATAATAGATCCAAATTATTTGGAATATTTGCCCAAAAGCACAAGGTCATGGACCATTTTAAAAGTATCGCTGTTTTTGTGAGATAATATTGTTATAAGGTAAACAGATTTTGAGGTTATCGGCTTCTGAGGTAATAAGATGGTGATGTTATCGACTTTTGAGTTTATCTGTTTTGATAATATTGGTTTTTGAGATTATTCAAATTTGATTTCGAATTTTAGGTTAGGAGAATTAGAGACTATATCCTTTCAGATTCGAAATTTTCTAAATTTATAGTATATTAGTTTTTTTTATTCATCGTATTTCAGTTTATGTCAGCCCTTAGCTTAAATTTTTTATCGTTTTTTTTGCTAGAAACTGTACAATCGAATTCACGCTCCTGTCTCAAGTATATATCTCCTGCGGGCTACGGCACAGTTTAAACCTATTATTGCCAAGAATTTCTCCCCATTCCCATTCAATATTCTCCGTTCTGTCGCACTAAAGACAGACGACGACCGGCGCGGCGTGTCGCATCGCACCCGGGGCTGGCGCGAAAAATTTGCATCATGCAAAAAATACCCATCATCATCACCAACCCTCGCGAGCCCCTATAACCGGTTGTTTCAGCTGTACAAAATAGCGATGCAATGCAAAACCGCCTCAAGTGTAATTTATGATAATTTCAATATACGAAACTCTCGCCAATATTTCAGATATTGTGAGTTTTATGCAAAGTCGCGTGATGCAGCCTTCTTGGCGCTCATCCCCCCTCCCTTTTCCATTCTATTGTCCATTCAATCGTTATGCTTCAAATCGTTTCTGAAGGAGGAGCTTAAGACGGGACTGCACCATTGCGACCATCAATTCCGCATAATCTCCAGCGGTGGTGCGTGGGATACAATAATAATACCGCATTGACAGTGTTTTTCTTTTTTGCGAGGGTGACAGCCGAAGGGAGAGGGATATAGGTTCTTTGTTATTATTTTAACGCGATTTAACATAAAACTGAAATTATATTTTAATAAATTTAATTGTACACTTCCAAATGATGGAATTAGCAACTGATGAGGCATAAGAACTGACATATATACGGCATCGCATTTCGGCATTTGTGAATTTGTAGGCAACGTCATCTATATGGCAAAATGGCAACTATATTTGACATATTTAAGCTCAGCTGCAGGCAGTTTCCGAGAATTTTTTTTCTGGCGACTAACTCTTGCAGCCGGCCGGCTGACATCTCTTCAGATTGATATTTGATGTTTTTATTAAAAAAGAAGGATAAAATGGACATAAATGCGGTAGAGGAATTAGCGTCTAATATTTATGTTGTTTCATCTGATGTTTTACGTTTTACATATTTCGCGCCAAAGGTAAGTTCTTGGGTCGCTGAATTTAGTCAATGTACAAATTTGATGTAAATATAAATTCGTCAGTATCTTTAGACACAAATGCGTTAAATGTTATTTCTTTAGACCTTAATTCATGACATTTTTTTGTGGACCGATTTTTATGTGTATTTTTAGCTTTGGCACAATATTAAAGTGTATTTGGTTCAATTAATTTCCCATAACGAATGGTATCCCTAAAAGTATTGGTCAAGCTCCAGAAGAGATACATTTATTTTATAAAAACCGCATAAATAGTTTGAATATTCATTCTAAATGTAATTTAATAAAATATGTAAATAAAATATGTAAAAATTAATAAATGATGATGATACATGAATTTAATTAATTAAAAAAAATACTGAGATCCATTTTCATTTCTACCCGCAGTCCATTTATTAAATCTTAAAATATGCGCTCGCCTCGAAACTTTGATGCACTCTATGAATAAATGCACATCGCAAAAATGCATTTTCCACTTAGATTTCCTTGTGCAGCGCATTCTCATTTATATGTAAGCTCGCTGGCTCGCTTTGTGCGCCCAGTAATTTGTATACATAGTACGTATAACGTATACACACATTTAATATGTATACTATATGAGTTTGTGTGTGTGTGTGTGTGTGTCTGAGTTTGTGTATACTCAATTTTAATCAAAATCATAGAATAATAAATAAGCATACGCGCAAAGTGCAATATTTGTAAAAGCATATATGCATATGTGTGCAATTTTGCAGTTTTGCAATGTGTGCGATATTTAGATTCTAGACACACACACACATACACTTACACACTCATACACACTCACAATAATACGTACTTGTGTACACGTTCTTCGATAAACCATCCAGATTTATAGAAAATGCTCACTGGATGGTGCACATCACACTATACAAGTGAGCGTACGCTTTTCTGAACGCTTTTATATTATTTTACTTATGCTTATGCTCACGAAAGAGTTAGATATACATAAAGTAAAAATACTATACAAAACTTTCTGTGTGTACATAGTGTATATACACAAATAACACTGTGCACAGATCGGGAAAATCTGGAATAAGTATTGATTTGCGCGGAGCTGGACGGCCGACGAGCACGCTCGCACATTTTCATAAATATTATAAATACAAATGTAAAAGTCAGAGCGAACGAGTGTCGGAGCGAATTTGTTCTGACAGCTTATGTCAAATTGCATATAAAGCTCCGGTGCTGCGCCAAGCTCACGCGCATGTATATATACGCTTTTCCGAGAATCGTTCCTGTGTGTATATACAATACTACATATATATATAAATATTATATTTATAGTATACTAAAGAGCAACACAACACAAATAATACTACAAATATAGATATACAATACACATATATACTGTATTATGTATAAATAATAGAAAATAAAATATATGTGTATGTGCAGAAATGTAGCGTGCAGTGCTATTCTATGTGTATATGTGTTTGCCCGCTTTCCCAGCACCTCCATCTCTCGTAGCGCCCTCTGCGCTCCGCCGCGCCGCACCAGTCTCGCCGCCAAGCTGTGCTATTATAATATAGAAGACAGCTCTTATGCGGGGCTCAAACACTAATATTCAATGAAACATAACGCGGCACGGGGCGGCGCAGCACGGCGCGCACGTCTGATGCTTGAAGCTTTCAGAACGGGGTGCGCTAGCATGTGCTTTCTTCTGTTTGTTTATCTGTTTGTTTATCTGTTTGTATGGTCTTTAAAAATGCACAAACAAATTTTAAATTTCGATTAATTTTCGAATTTGAATTCAAATTCCTTTTTTTCATTCTTACATATCATTTACGGAAAAAATCACACTCTGTGGCAGTTTTTACGTTAAAAGCTCACTTCTACCACATGTTTATGATAGAAATGACAGTATCTGACCATTTTCACATTTAAAATCACAAAGTGACCATATATTACGCTTAAAGCAGTAATAATCTCAACGTGACCCAATTTTGTGGGTTAACTGACCACATTTTTCCGGTAAAAATCACAAATGTTTTTTTTACGATAAATATCACACTCTGTGTCAGATTTTATGGTAAAAAGGTCGCTGCGGCCACATTTTTATAGTAGAAATCACAGTATGTGGCCATATGATTTGTTAAAACACAAACTGACCATATAATACGCTTAACGCGGTAATAGTCTCAACGTGACCAAATTTTGGTAAACTGACCACATTACGGACCACCTATTTTGCGGTGAAAACATGCTGTGACCATATTTTTACGCTTACACCCATAACATCAGCTTCGATAGATCACTTATTGGTCACTCATTATAACCGATCGTATGGACCATTTTAAAAGTTAGCACTAATTTTCTAAATCCGGTTTCAGTGACCAAATTTTGTTTGCTAGCATGACCAAATTTTTCCGGTAAAAAACGCGAAAGGTCTACATTTTGTTCAGAAAAAATGACAAAAGGACCCTTTTTTGGAAAAAAATCATGCTGTGACCATAGTTTATAAACAACAAAAAAACATTTTAGAACTTGGCACTAATTGAACGCTTACTTGTTTTTTTTTACATTTTCTAGCTCCGGTTACGGTGGTCCAATTTACGCCGGATTAGTAAGGACAATATTTTTTCGGTTTAAATCACAAAGGGACCAAATATGTTCGGTGAAAAACATGGTGTGACCATATTTTTGTTAATTGCTGGGTTACTTTTTGGCAGAGAACTTATTATAACCGACCGTATAGACCATATTTAAAGTTGTCACTAATTGGTCGGTAGACTTATTTCATGCTTTTTG
>JAAAKO020006317.1:0-19621 GCA_010015015.2 Bolitophila cinerea | reverse complement strand
TTCGATAATTCGAGTTTTTATTTCTGCGTTCCGTTTTATTCTCTGGTTGTTTCTTTGTTAGTCTTTACGTGCATTTTCAAATGTTTTATTCGTCGAACGAAATTATAAATTTTACACAAATTTTACATAAGTATAAATATACATATATACAAATATACTAATATAAAATTTGTGTTAAAAATACAGTTTTGTTGGACAATCCAAATATATGTAAATACACAGGTTCTTCTATTAGTAAAATTCTTTGTATGCCCTTCAGTATTTTTGTTTTTTTCTGATCCTTGTTTTTTTTTCTATTTATTAGTATGATCCATATAGTTTGTCTGACCGTTTTTATTTTCATAAATTATACAATAATATTGTCTTGATTATCATAATACAAAAAAATAAATATATAAGTGTGTCGAATAGCACTATAAACTGTTGGTTCAACTTATTTTTAACTCTGCCATAGACGGTCACAAGCCCGATTGAGAAAGGATGTTTGACTCATCAAATTAGATTATATATATTATATTTTATAAAATTATACATTGTATTGTCATTCTCTGATACAAATAAAATGCAAATAAAAATAATAACAAAGATTTTGTATTTTTTATTGTCCGTATACCTAAATGACACGTAAGTACTCGTATGCTCGTAGATTTAGAATGTAAATTATGCTACCGCTTGAAATATGTAAATTTAGCTAAAATATATATATAATACATTTGTATATATAATATATGAAAATATTAAATCACAAAATATTAAAAATTTAAAACTCTTCAGAGACTAGATGCATGTTCAATATCAATTCACAAAAAACGACAAATAAATGTTTGAATGTTATTCAATTTTGCATTTTATGAACTATTGAAAAAACCAACACATTCATATGTAACTCTCTATTTCCTACGAAAGATGTGCACATGCTTCACACCATAGAAGTAGAAGAATGAAGGTATACATACACACGCAAATCAGCCCACAAGCAGCGTTGCCAAATTCTCGTAAAAAATGCTAAGTCAATACAAAATTATCATACGTATGGCATACGTCTGGCAACGCTGTCACACACAATGCGAATTATACAAAATTCCATAAATGAAAACCATATTCAAAATGCATATAATGTACATTGTAAATCTAACACGCATCGAAGTGTGCTGGACCTAGCGCCACTGAAAAAAATGCACCCACACTTACATATAATTATGTATAAAACAAAATATGTGTGACTGTGTGTGTGAAATGCCTTGCAGCGCGCACACTAACACAATATATATGTGACTGTGTGTGTGAAAAAATAGCTTCATATACTCTATCTTGCTTACACAAGCATCAAAAGGGGTGCGCTTGCTTCGCACCGCCAAATATATGCATACGGGCACAAAACACACACCAACTCACACAAGTTCAATAGAAATGAATTTTGCGGTAGTGTGTGTGTGTGCGGCGCGCGTTTGTATAGTCGGTGGTCGGTGCAAAATATCCAATTGGAATACAAAATGTTGAAATCGAAATTTTTTGGAGTGACTGTGCACTCTTAATAATTATTTCCGCGTCAATTGCAGTAAATCAGCTGCGACTTATCATAATCGGGTCGCAGACAAGAAAAAACTGTCTTCAGAATTACGTCACATTTATGTATGCGACGGATGTCTGCGACAATTGTCTGGCTATGTAATCACACTGCTTGCAGATAAAATAGGACAGACAAATCGTACATACATGAGGCAGATAGTCTGCATGATTTTGTCTGTTCATGTGTTCGTACCTTAATACTATTTTACACATCATGTACGAATGCAAGATGAAATTGTGTGTCATAAGTTTTCAAATTCGTTACACTGCTTAATTTTAATAATTTCATAATTTTTGTAATGAAGTTAGATGACGCCTACGCAAATCGAGTTTACATTTAAATTACAAAATATATTGTGAAATAAAAATATTATTAAAAAGTGCGATTTAATTTTTAATTTTACATTTAAATATTTGAAGGTCAATTTTACAACATAAAAGTAAATTATTACATATTTTAATATGTTTTTATACCATTTAGTAAACATATTTATTTAAATTTAAACATTAAGATTTGTTTCGATATTGATGATTGCTGATTTGAAAATATAATAAAAATAGAAGTGTAAAATATTGTCAGTAAACAACAAAAAGCTTTTTAGTGTAAATATTATGAGTGTGTTGGTGTGCACTTTCAAAAAGCTGTTGTGAGCATCGCTGGGCTAAACAATGATCTATTATCACCGAATTAAAGGAAGATAAACCAAAACCTAATTCCAAGATAAATTCTCGTCGAGGATTGAAAATATCAAAAAATTTCAAAAAGAAATCGTATCCTTTAATTGAAAACAAATATTTGTCACATTTATTTATATTATCTAAAAACTAGATGCTTGTATCGTGTATCGTGTTTATATTTAATACATGAAAGTGCTAGCTTTAGAGTCAAAACCAACCCGAACAAAAGGAATTGGTGGAATTTGAATATATCTTTAATCTATAACTTTTTTCCTGGTAAAGAAAAATTGTTAAAATTTTAAAGAAATATAAAAAATGTAAATATATAAATAGTCTAAAAAAATGTGTTGAAACAGATCATTTACAAAAATAACAGAAACTACTCTGGATTTTAATTATTTAATAGTAGAGAAAAAATTGTAAGGGTGGAAAATCAATTTTCGGGTCATCAGTGTAATTTATTTATTTATTTATTATTTTTATTTTATATTTGTTTTTTTTTTTTTAAATTTTTTTCATTGCTAAAATCATACTGGCTTACGGTTTGATATACCGGAGGTGGGGGTCCAAAAAATATAAATTTAGTGCGGAAGAGGAATAAACGTATTATAGTTTTCATTAAGTTCGAACGACGTGTCACGGTTTTCATTTGCTTCTGACGTTAATTGTTATTCATTTTTATACATATGTATATGTTACATATTTAAGATGTATACAAAAAACACTCACTAGATGAGATTTGATGAGAATGTGGCCGCAGGAAAATACACGACAGAAATGATTTTCTGTTTTGTTTCTGTTGTCTGCGATACCACAGCTTAACGGACAATAGCTCGTAACAGTAAAAACTGGAGAGAGAACCTATGGAAGCTGCCACAGCCAGTGACCCAACTGGGTTGTAGTGCCACATACAATAAAAAAGGTCACACAATCCACATAAGTATTTGGATACTTTAGATATTTTATAAACGCTGCTTAACTATCACGAGCTGAATAATTTCATGTATTACAACAACAACGTTTGTCGATATAATCAGAGTAGGCTCACATTTTTAGCACGCTGCTGCAGGCTTTTTATCGCGAGCATTCATATAAAAAATGCTGGGATTCTTCCAAAGTATCGATATGATATCGATATTTGCTGCGCAAACTTAACACTATTTTTTAAACATAAAGCGACGAAATTATTGGACACCGCATGGAATAACAATAAGTGGCTTATTAAAAACTTACAAACAGCAAATTTATCTGTGAAATTTGTTCAAAATAAATTTCATCATTACCCATGAAAGAAAACGAGCCGGTTATTTCTCCTATCGCTTAAGTTAGGAAATACCGATTATTGTTCGTAACAATCTTGATTTTTTATAGACCAACTCGGTTTTTAATCCGCCGCAGATTGTTCGAAAAGTCACGTGATCGCACGGAAGTGAAGAAAACGAAGGCAGGAATTTATTAATTTCCATATCGGAATTTTTATATTCTCTCTATCTCTCTATTCTCTCTATCCATTCAAAACTAGTATGGTACTATTTATCAAGAAAAGATTGAATAATCTAACAAAAAACCCAAAACTTTATGGCGTTGAGCTTACTTTTAACAAGGATATAAAATATGTAGAAGAGCCATCGGGTCTAAATGGGGACTTTCACCAAAAGTAAACATGTGAATATACATATATACACAAGGTTTACTACTCCCTCATACTTAAAAGACATCGAGCTTTCGAGACCCGATTTAGGCTATGAGAAGTGATCACTCTAAGCCAACTTTCACTTTTAATAAACCATACATATTAGTATAACACAATGATCCGTGTGGCAGTCAAGCTCTCTAGAGTACAAAAGTGGGTTTACTGTAAATACGGTTGGCTCCAGAAATAACAATATGTCTGGAGCCGTTATATTTTCCCTACAAGTTAATTTAAACCTAAAATAACCACTCGGCAGATATGCTACTGATTATCAAGCATACGCAAATTGCAGAGAAACGGCCCCATTTGACAATGAAAAAAGTGCTCTTCCATCATGACAACGCACCGGCCACACCTCAACCATCGCGTTGCCACGGCCAAATTGGTCGAATCGGGCTACGAAATGCTCCGCCATCTACTGTTTTTTCTAGATTGGGCCCGGGCTGAAATTTGAGTCAAATAAGGAGGTCATCGCCACGCCAGCAGGTAGGCCTACTTTGGAGACCTCGAGAAAACGTTCTTTTTAGATGGGTTAAAGAAGTTGGAGCATCGCTGCTTCAAGTGTATCGAGCTAAAAGATAGTCTCCTTTTAGCTCGAGAAATAATTGCCACTTTTCCAAAAAAAAACATTTTTCTAATGTAGGCTAAGTTCTTATTGGATCAGCCTCGTATTATCGTATCAAAAGTTTTTGAGTTTTTGTACATACTTGAGATTATTTAAACTCTCTATGCTATTAAATAAAATTGTTTTTTTTTGTCATAATTAATTTAGTAAAACTGCCTCACACTTTTCTATGGCATTCAATGACGAATTTCTATACATATTCGTTAGGGTATCTTTTCCCTAAAATATTCGAATAACAAAAAAAAATAAAAATTGAGATTTTTAAAATTTTGTTTTAGTTATTGGAATATTAAAAAGTTTTATTATTTTGTTTGCTTAAAAAATAATATTATATTTCATACTTTTTACTAAATAAACAAAATTAATTGTTTTTTTGTATTTTTTTCGGTACTTTGAAGACGGAACTAGTACACAAATTTATATCAGTAAGTACCGAAAGCAAAAATGCCGATATGTAAAAATGACACCAAAGAAAACAGCCGTAAATGTTACTAATACGCTGAAAAAAGGGTCAGTCGTCAACCCTCCAAACTAATTTTCACTTTCGTCTTAAGCTATTATAAACAATTGTATGTTATATTTTGTATAAAGCCGCGTCTTAGTTTCTCATTATAACAAACGTTTGTCATTACTATCAGTATTACAAACTGTTTGTTGCATATTGACATGACAAGTGTCCATTCATTTAACATTATTTTTTTCAATTTATAACGATTTCAACTTAACAATTATATTTCAATTTAAACAACTATATTTATTTTTTTAATTAATGCTTGTTTGTATAATTGAATTGATCAGAATAAAAATCATTTTGTTTATAAACAAATAAAATGTTCAATTTGAATTGAATTGAACAATTTGTGTTCATTAATAACAAACAATATTTCTAAATATGTTTGTATCAAACAATTTGTTTGTTATATTCACAAAAGTTTATTATTTTTAACAAACAATCCTTTCAAATAAGTTTAAATGAAGTTAGAGGTGCACCTCTTTAAATCGATGAGTTGCAACATTTTGTATTCTCTGCGACCCACCGATTACACACAATATTCCTTATCACTTGAAGATGCCCAACGCTCCCAATTATGATGGTTACGTTCAACCCAACGCTGCCAATTATGAGAAAGAAGATGCGGACCAAACATTTTTCGTGTATATAATATTATTCTTTTTCAAACTTAAAAGTTACATTCATAGATATCCCAAGATATGGTGTATAACTGGTGCAAATAGCAGGAGTTATCTATATCAGGAGTTGCCTTGACTTATAAAATACAAGTTATTTTTGTTAAAAATCGCGAGTTTAAAATAAACGGAGTGAACAAATCCAAATTGTTTTTGTTATGGAAAAATCCTAAAGTTATATCTCGAGTTATTAAACTCCAAAAAGGGTCAACTTTTGAGGCAAGGACAAATTCGGCACGGTAATTTTGACATATTACTAATGCGGCGATTCTAATTCTGCAGCAAATGAAATAGACGCATCGCCATTTTTCCAGATGCGGCACATATAAATCTTTATATTTGCCACACTATTTTGTATTGGTTCAGTAAGTAATGTTTGAATCCCTTTAGTAGGGTTAGGAAGCTTTCCGATCCATGAACATATAATTAAATATTTTTATAGTTATATTTGCGATGCATACAGTATTTCATTTGAGTCCATATTTTTTTTTACCAAAAACCTGTTTTTTATTTTTCATTTTTATTTCGATTTTTTAATGATTTGAAAAGGATTCGTAATATAAAAAAAAAAAAAACATTTGCAATATAATTGGTAGGCAAATTGTTTCGATTTCGATAAGAACTCGCTATTTTAAAAATGGTAATTCAATTTAAATAAAAGCTAAGTACATTTTGAATACATTTTTGATTACAAGAAAAACACTTAAAGCTTTTAGTGTGTTTTCCATATTTTAATTTATAGGAAATTGCATTCAGTTAGAATTCATAACGAAATTGCCGATCCATCTCCAATAAAAATGAATATATTTTTTGAATTATGATAAAATATGTATTTTTAAACACAATGGCATAAATAACTAAATTTTTTCAAAAAGTGTAGTTAGTGTATTTTTCCTCTAACTTTAAAATGGTGTTGGCCATACAGTTTTATCCACATCCATCAGTCAAGGGTTGATTTCCTCTAGTTTGGAAAATCACGAGCCCTGGCGGTCTAATCACGGATCCACATTCGTCCCAGTTCAGATGAAATATTATCAATCCATTTGCACCTTGGTCTTGGAGATCTACTGTTAAACTTTTCCATTTTCGCTAAAACGCCCTCTTTAGATTGAAATGCAGTTGGTGAAACTGTTGGATAATCTCTAATACCATCCGGCAATCCACTTTCTTGGTTCTGAAGGTGTTTATAAGGTGTTATATCATTTTGCATTCTCGCTTGGTTTTGCTTTTTATTCTTTCGATCTCTCTTAGGGCCATTTTTTTCATTCGGAGTTATATAATCAACTTTTGAGAGTTATATTACTTGTGTTAACTCTAGCAGTTATAAAACTCGGGATTTTTAAAATATAACTTGCCAATTTGAAAATTGGAGTTACACTCAAGTTGACTCAAAATATAATTTCTCGAGTTTCGAAAATATCCCGGGAAAATTATAGCAAAATGCTATAAAATGACGCAGTTTGACCTTTCATAGTGGTCATTTCTTATTAATTATCTATGTGTATCTGGCAAACATAATTTGGTAGTCCGAAGCCTTTGGGGGTATCTGTGAAGCATTTAATAAAAAAGGTAATATTGTATCATAATTTTCTGACTAAACAAAAAAAGTTTAGGTGGACATTTCTTAAAAAATATCCAGTAAAAATAATTTGGTAGTTGTCCAAAGTATTAAATTAAATACAAGTTATAATTTTTTGTAAAAAATCGCAAGTTATAAAAATATCGATTGAACAAATTCTAATTCGTTGTTTTTGTGTAAAAAATCGCAAATATCTCTCAACTGAGAAATAGAAAGTTTATTTAAATATCCATATTGGTATTACGGTGAAGCTATTGACAGGCAAAATATACCTTGTAAAAATCTCTCTTATCTATTTTCTCTCTTTTTCGCCTTATGTTTTTGTTAAAAAAAGAACAGTGCTGCGCAAGCTGTTGTGTGTACTGAAAATGCTTTTTGGGGTATATTTCAGTCTAGTCATTGGTGGCCCTATTGACTCTAATAGATTCACATTCAAAATTTTGATAAATGTCCATAAGAAAAAAAAACTTAGGAATACTTTTTAGTACCTAATGAAAGGTATTTAACGTATCTATAATATCAAAAATTGGCCACCCGCAGGAAGTCCAATACTGCTTTTCTATATTTTTTTTTAAATATGCATCAAAGTCATCAATAAATAAATATTATATATAATTTTTGGAATATGTTACTAAATTCCAAAAAACAAAGAATTTCGTACAAACAACCAACCACTCACAATTGAAATTGTATATACGTTTTATTTTAATATTTTCCCACGGAATCTTAAACATAAATACTTACTGACATTTGAGAGTATTTCCGACTTTTTATTATATAGGAAAATTCTTTTCTGAAAAAACATTTCTCTCATGATTGTGTAATATAAACGAGTACCTATTTTGGTCTCACCCTTAAAATCCTGAAACTAATCACAGTCAAATAATGTAGGTAGACTCAGCAGCAGCAGTTATATGAATTCATTATTGTTATGCAACAAACACAAATACACTGAATGAATTTCTGTCTCGATTGTGTGTGTGTGTGTGTGTCTTTGACTTTTAAGACAGAACCGGAAAGCCGCACACATTTCCACATTTGCATATGTTTTAGTGAAACTTGTTAGTATTATATAATAAGAGTTTTGTGTTCATAAGAATTGGCTTTGTTTTTTTTCGCACAGCCAGAAGTTTATAGCATATATACCCACTGAACTTAAATACATGACATTACATACAAATATAATGCATAATATTTGTATGGTTGTTGTGGTTATTCGTAACTAGACACGTGAGCCCAGTAGCACTGCGCCACGCGGATGTTGTACATATACAATATTTATATATATATATATATATATATATATGTTGTTTTAAATCCATGATATCCAAGGTAATTCCGTGCAAACACATGCATGTGTGGATAATGTGCTTCATAGAATATTGTCCACATAGCATTTTAAAACATTAAATTAAAATTCATATTCAGAAGGAGTTGAAAATTTATATAATTAATAAGTAGTAATCAAAAGTGCAGAAAAAATGTCCTAGTTGCCAGTTTCATTAAATTAAAATTTTCATTATAGGTTTTATTTCCAAATAAAAAAATGATATATAAAATAACCAATTAAATTTTATACATCATTTTTTTATTTGGAATTAAAAGTTGTTTTTTTGGGTGTATTTATTAAAAAGATAAGATTTGACCTCTTCGAAGAAAATAGAATACATATGTACCAGCAAATAATCAAGATATTCAAAATCAGGTTTGAAAGGGTTATACCACTCAGCTTTCGTTCCCACCCCTAAACTGTAGCGCACCTTAAATGTATATAATAGATCGCTCATCAATTCAAATAAGGATGTTATTTTACGTTTTTGAAAGAAGAGACAATTTGTAATTGGTAAATCAAACCAATATTTTCTCATACTAACGGTCAGTCAAATCAAATAAATATCAAGTGTAACCAAATAAAGCTGCAATTGTACAAAAATTTCTATTTGGTAAAAAACCATCGATTTCAAAATAAAAAATGTCACTGTAAAATTATCAATAAATTTTTATCCCTTCGTGATAAATCAAAACTATATTATTTCGCTTGTTTTTTTTATTGTTTGTTGTAAAATTCTAAATTGCTATTTAGTAAAAACCCATCAATACCAAAAATATGATGGTAAAAATTAAAAATACATTTTTATCCCTTCGTGATAAATTAAAAACTATATTATTTCGCTTGTTTTTTGTATTTAAAATTGGTAAAAAACCATCGATGCCAAAATAAAAAAATGTAATTGTAAAAATTATTTTCACTATGCAAAAAAAAAATATTTACTATAGATAACCTTGCTGCCTTATTCTTAGAAAAAATCAAAAAACAAAATTATTTATCTCACCTCACTCCATAATATTTTCTATCTACTTGTATTTAATATGTTTTGTATGAAGTTTTATTTATGGCAATCTCCACTTCTTTCATTAAACAAATGTTTTTTGAGGGTGCTAAATTTAAATGTAATGTTTATTTTTTTATAAATTTTAAAGTTTTTTTAATTTTTTTGTAAGTTCATAAAAAGTAGGATAAACCAAAAATAAATTTCCAGCGCATTGCATTTGAAAATATATATTAAATTAAAAAAAGTAAATTTATTTATTTTGAATATCAAAAATAATATATTATTTTAAAAAATGTTATTATTTTAATTTTAAATATATTTTTTTATATTTAAAAAAAAATTACACATAAAAAAATCTTTTTGTGAGGTAAGATTTTTATTTTTAAAAGTGTAAAAAGTTTTTTTTAATAAAATTTGAACATCATCAGAGATTTCTCAGTTTATTTATTTTTTCAATTTTAGATAATTTCAAATGCAATGCGTTAGTATATATAAATAAATAAATATATTGAAAACAAGTTTTTTTTTAACCTTTGGTTTTATTCCCTCTGTAAAACTTTGCAAAACCTACATTATTTTGCTTGTTTTTGTTGTTGTTTTTTGTTGTTTTTTTGTAAAATTCTAAATTTATATTTGATAGAAGACCATCAATCCTAACATAAAAAATAAAACAATGTAAAAATTATAAATATATTTTAATCCCTTCGTGATAAATCAAAAATTTTTTTTTTTTTATTGTTGTAAAATTTTGCTAAATTTTTCTCAAAAGATGACATTTTTTTCTACCTGAAAAGTTTACTTAAAAGTGGTAGGTATTTAGCAAAACTGTCTTCTATTTTAAACGCCTTTGGAAGACTGTGTTTGGGGCGGTGAATTCCAATGGCATCTTTCCATTCGCTTTTTTTAAGGAGTGTGTTTAAGGCATAAATATATTTCAAAATAATTTCTTAATTTCAAAATCCTTTCTTTTTTTTGAAAAACATGTTTCTTGAGGGGGCTTAATTTTTTTTTTTGTAATTACATGTTTAGTAGGATGGGTTTATTTCCAAAAAGTTGGAATTTAACTTACACTCAGGGCACAGGAGTTGTTAAATAAAACAAAATAGTATTTAAAAAAAATATATGTTTATTGCCAGCCCACGGCACTTGAAATTTTATTAAAAATGAGAAACTAAACAAATAAACTTACTTTGGATGACAAAAATATATTTTTTTTATAAAAGTTATTTTTTTTTTTGGATTCATTTTTTTAAAAAAGTTTTAAAAATACACATAAAAATAAAAAAATAAACTTTGTGAGGTTAGTTTTTTTATTTTTACAGTGCAAAATGTTGTATTTTATTTAATTAAATTTAAAATAATATTACATCATCCGAGATATTTCAGTTAAATTTACTTTATCCAATAGACATTAGACATTTTATTTTACAACTCTTGTGCCTTGAGGGAAAAAATATTTTGAGCTTTAATTTTTTTCCATATAAACTCACTTTTAATCGACCAATCGAATTTTGAACACTTTTTCAGTTTTTTTAGGTGAACCTTCTAAGTATTATAATTATAAATACCTTATTTGGCACAAATAATATTTATTTTAACATTTATTCATTAAAAAATGCTGTTGATAATTCATAACTGCCGATCGAAAAATGTATATAAAAAGTTCATAACTTTAGGTCAAATTTTGTCGTTTTTACAATTTAAACATTTATTCAACTCAAGCCAATTTATTATTTATATAATTACAAATTATGTATGTGGCAGAGCTGCGTTCAAAAAATATCACAAAATCTGTGCTCACCTCACAGCGCGCTCTCAAGAATATTCGCTAGCTCAGTGCGTCTTGGGAATGTCGGTGCTTCCCACAAACCCTAAATTACAGAGTTTTTATATCAAATAAGCAATATTATAATACATACATATATACAACATAAAATTTACAAAATATATATATTATAAAATGTATATGTATAAATAATTTTATAAAAAACCTATACTTTTAGGATGTTCGCGCGATCGTACACAAAAAACCGACCTAAACAACCGTCCGTCGGGTGACGCGTTACGGTGCGGCGCGCGGCGTGTCTAGATTTCTACGAGCTCGAACATAAGCCAAGTAATGTGTTTCCTAGAAACACAAAATATCATATTCCGTAAATTTCGGAGTTTTGTGTTTGAGTGTGTGTGTGTGCGAGTGGATTTCTGGTGCACAAGGTCTTTAATGTCTTTGTGTGCATGACCACCCCAAGAGCACACCATATATACTCGCGACTCGCGATGTTCTATTGTATTTTATTATATGTATGTATAATATAAATATATATACAATTCCGTACTATATATACATATAATATTATTTTGTAGTAATTTTGCGATGTTTTGTTGCAACCGGCGCGGCGTAAGCGCGTGAGCGTTGTTGAGAGTTCAAGCGAGGTTAATTAATGTAAGGATTAGTGTAATAAAGTGCAAATTATGAATACACGAATATATTATACACCAGAACTTTTTTAATAAACACTGCCCTCTGCGCTGCTTGCGCCTCACAGCTCGCCATCCATGGCTGCAACACGTCGACATCGAGGCGAGCATATATATAATATATAATATACATATATAAAAAATATTTTCTTATTATTTGAGTTATTCGTTTGCAAGTTGTTTGCACGATGAACAAATATATACCTATTTTATATAAAGTGTTGGATAAGAATATAAACCTCCACCGCGTAGCGCATATATATATAGTTTAACGCTCGGTCACGTACATACTTACATATATATATATATATATATATATGCGCGTATATTGGACGAACGCATCAGAATATTTATAAGACAATTTCAAAACGTCAAGTCGTATTGTCAATGCAAGAAAGAAGAATTTCTTTGACACGGCACACGGAATGGTCGTTGTTTTCGAATAACAAAGCTATACGCGTGCTTGTGGCAGCAGAGCGGCGGGACAGAAGAATATTATACGAAAACCGTTAGTTTCCTTGTATATAGTCTTACTAAACTATATAAAATGTGTTATCATGTTCTATGAAATAGAAATGTTAAACATTTTATAGCGTGTGCGTGAGCAGAGAGCTTTACTGTTACCGTATTTTAAAATTACATTTTAAATATAATTTATATGTACCGGGTTGTTTCATTTGATTATATATACACATTTGCAGTTGCTTATGGACCATTCATCGGGTAACACCGTAGTCCAGTAAGTATGCCTGACTTCACGTAAAAAAACGAATTTGAAAATCTTTTTAAATTATACTGATATTTTATTATCTTAGCAAAAATCATTGGTTCATTCTGAGTAAAATGTTATGGGGGATGCGCTTTTCAACACCCACTGAGATACAGGGTGTTTATAAAGTCACGTTTGGAGTGGTCAATATTTCTCCCAGGATATGGAGATTGGACTTATTTGTGAGTTATGGAATAACTAATTTTATAAAACTTAATTATGAACATATCACTTTTCGATTTGAAGTTTGTATTTGAAGACTCTACTGTTTTCTAGATAATACTTTGTTTTTTAGCAGGGCAACCAAAAATATGCATTAAAAATACGTTTTAAGTGCTTAAAAAATACACTTAAAATAACAATATATGCTCCAAAAACTGGAAAATATGTACTTAAAATTATACAATATGCGTCGCAATTTAAAATAATGCAAATATAGCGTTTAAGATTTTTTTTTGTAGAATGTAATTTTATTTTTGTTTTACAATTTTACCGTAAGTGGCCCTTATTATGAAAAAATCACGCAATAAACCTGTATTAAGCGTAAGGAGCGGTTTTAGAGTTATCGCCCCTTCTTAAATGTGTTTTTGTGGATAAATGTGTTTAAGGAGATGTAGTTTCTAAAACGGCATACTATATAATAAAAACCCATCTTTTTAACCCATTGCCTAAGCTTCTAGTAATTTCTATTCTATTGTAAAAAATATGTTAGTGTTTAATATTTGTATCTTCCTTTTTGTGCTACTAATTACCTTGTTTGGGTCAGTTTCCTTATCCTAATAAGAGAAACAACAAAAAAAAACATTTTCAAAAAGTAAACTTGAGTTATTATCACATGAACTAATTGGCATTATGGCCAAATAGCTTGGTAAAATGCAAAATTTAAAGATATTTCTAAAATTCTTAGAAAATATGGCAAATTGTTTCATTCAATACTTAATAAAAATAGGCTTACAATTACTACAAAAGAAGTAAATCTGCTATTTAATGTACAAAATATGCTCGAAAATGTAAAATATGCAAAATTATGCTCCTAAAAGGCCAAAATATGAAAAAATATGCATTTATGAACCAGCTTAACTCAAAACAAATTTGTATATAGTTTATATTTTAAAACGATGTCACAAAAAAAAACATGCATTTACATATTTTTGGTTGTCATGTTTATTAGTAATTAAATTAAATTTAATAAAATTAAATTTAATAAAATGAAATTAAAAAAATTAGAATGTTCATTTTTTAAAGTAAAATCACTAATTTGAGCGTGAATATCTCGAAAACGGTAAAGTCTATAGATTAAAAAAAATCTGTAGTCAAATTATAGGGAATTATAGAGCATCAAAATAACAATAAAAAAAAATTTTTTGAAAAAAATGCATTTTTAATAAAAATGCATTTTTAATAAAAATTGTACAAAAAATATTAAAAATTGACTTTGAAGAGTAACAACTTCAAATCAAAAAGCGATATGTTAATAATTTATTAATTTATAAAATTGGTTATTCAATAACTTAAAAAATAGTTCCCACCTTCTTGCCCTGGGAGAAATATTAACAAAATTAAAAAATAAATATGTGTTGGTACATACCATTCCAAACATACCTTTGTAAACACCATTATCTCTGTAGTTGTTAAAAAGCGCACCCCCACCCATATAATTTTTTACTCGGAATGAACGAAGGAACATGTGGTTAAGTTATTTCCCTCATGTGCTGGGACACCCTGTATATATGTAATTTTATAATAAATCAAAACTTATAATTCGATTAATATCATGATTTTTTTGATTTGTTTATGATTTGTTTATGATTTGTTTAAAAAATATAATTCAATAAACTTTCTCCGATTTTCGATAAATATCATTCAAAAAACAATATTGTGGGGCATTTGTCTACAAAAGATAGCTATCATATTTTATCAAACCACACCAACAAACAAATACTCATCAATTTATCTGGAAAAATATAAACATTCCAATTTAAAAATAATTACCAAATCTCTTCAGACTGTTGAAAAACGATTGAATTATATCAAATTGGTTAAAAACAAGATTTATGGCTATCAAGCTAGAATTGATCAATTTAGATAAAAAAATATCAGTCTCGTACATCTGAACTTAAAAAAAAAACAAGATTTAGAGCTATCAAGACAGAATTGAAACATCTATATAAAATAATCAGGCTCATCGATCTGGACACAAACCGCAATATTGAATCAAAAGTACAGAAAACTTTATAAAGTACATGCCATTTGGAAAAATGTTTGGAGCCTAAAGACAATAAATGTTTTTGCCATCCTGTAAAATAACTTTCCGACCAAAACATTCCAGTTCTTGCAATATTCTAAATGCAGATTTACTAACAGTTGACGATGACGCACTAAAAATAAATAGCTAGGTATATTTTCAGTATAAAATTCATTATCTCAATTTAACAAAAATCAATATAAATTTCATCATCCGGTTTTACCAGTAAAAAAGTAGCTAGGTATAATTTGAGAATTAATTTCATCATCTGTAAGGTGTCACCCCAAAAAAAGGTTAAGTACAAATATTTCATCATCTGTCATCCCAAAAGTTACCACAACCAGTTGCTTTAATATAAGCTACATCACTGCACTGCAAAGCGGCCAGGAGTAATCCAAGCCAAAGCTATGCAGTGGACACCTGATGTGGTGAAGTTTCGTAATTCCTGAAGCCTAATAGCAAATCACAGGATAGTATAGTATTGGAAGCAGCCGCAATAGAGATATTTAGTATACAGTGGAAGAGCACAATGGGTTCATATTGAGACGTATATTCCAAAATCAATCTAATCTAATCACCCCAAAAAAATAGTATAGGTATAATTTTAGTATAAATTTTAGTATCTGTGGGGTGTAACCCAATTTAGGCATTTAATGGGGATGACACCATGATCTACCGCCCTGGGTGACACCAACGCTAGCGACGCAACTGTTTATAGCCAGATTTTTAAACTAAAAAGAACTTTATTTATCTAGTTGAAAACAATTTCATTAATTTTATTAAAAAAGAATATTTATTAGTAGCTATCAATCAATAAAGAGTTTCTTAAAAAAATACAAAATTTCACCAAAAAAAAGCATATTGTCCAGAAAAAGTTATGTGCCCAATATAAATAATAATTAATATAAAATATAAAAATCAATAAAAATCATTTCTGTGCCCAAACAAGTGTATCCAAATAATGTAAATGGGTCATTAATAGAAAACAAAATGGTTCACGGTAAAACCATTTTATATTTGGTAACAAAAAAATGTATGTGTAATTTAATGACGGTAACAATATTTTTGTATGGTGACAATATTTTTTTCTTGGTAACAAAAATATGAGCTGGCCCTTTATTCTAATTCAAATCTCACGTGAGTGAGTGACTTTTTTTATACATATGTATATGTGACATCACATATGCAGGATGTGTAAAAAAAGTCACTCACTAGATGAGATTTGAATTAGAATATGGCCGCTGGTCTCTCTTTTATATTTTGGGCACTATCATATTATTTTTTTAAGGTTCGATTTATTTAAGCTTTTAAATCTGGCCAAAAATCAAAAGTTTCTATTGGAAAACAATGCAAAATATCTATAATCTTGAAAAATCTTTTTTTATGATTTTTAAGCAGTAAAATAATATAAAATATTTATAAAAACATAATGTGTCAACAATTGTGTTTTAATAAAAAGAATATGGTGATTTTTTTAATCTTTCAGTTTGGAGATAGTAAGTTAACACCACGTTCTACTGGTACGTTGACTTTTATACAATGGAATTTCCGAAAACAAAACATTTAAAAAAAAACTTTGTATTTTTTGATAAGGCCTGTGTTTGGCATAACGCAGAAGTGCATGAAATTCCGTTGTGCAAAAGTTCAAAATTATTGTTCTTGTTTAGCATGCATAAAAGTCACAGGGATTTTATTTTATAATATATATTTTATCGTATAATATATATTTTGCCACAATTAAAGTCGCTTATATTAAAGACAAGGGGAGGCATTTCATGCCGCCCTCATTTTTCAAATCAAAAAGTAATGAGTGCTTATATATAATTACAAATTACTGAATGCAAAAAAAAACAAATTTAAAACTTTTAATTTTCAAAAATATTTGATTGGCTTTATATATATTAAGCTAAAATCTTACCACAAATCACACACATTCCAAAAGATAGTGGTTGTTATGTGTGCTGGAGCGAGGTTTGATCTTAATGGCCATTTTTACGATCGACTGCGCGCGATTTTTTTTAAGACACACTCCTCAAACTATCGCAGCACAAATATCGCATGTGCATTTTGTGGAATGCTCCCATCAGGAAAACCATTTTCCCAAGATATTGTACAACATTTTCTGTGTATTTGTATATTTTATATATATTTATAATCTATGTTTATTTTGTATATATACGCACTGTGAGACACCATTCGAATATTTATTTGTGCAAACGTTTTGTGTGTGTGTGTGCTCCGCTCCGCAAATAAGAAACTGAGAGAAGAACACACAAAAAAAATCATCGCCGCACGTTTGATTTAAGCAGAGTCTCTATGTGCACCCGGCAAAAGCTAGCGCGGCGCTTATTCTGCATTTTCACTGTTATTTCAGATAACGTCGTAAAAACGGCTCGTAAAAGATGATATTTCCACAGACCATAAAAGTTATTGTGAATTTGCGCATTTAGGGATATTGTAGATTGTAGTATACTGTACTGGTATACGGACTCGAGTCGTACACACAACATGCATTTTAGCTTTACTGGGGTGCTGATATGCGCCCGGGATAGCATTTAGTTTTAAGGGCTCCCTGTGTATGTGCGTATGTGTGTGTGTTTGTGTGCGCGCAAGTGGAAAGTGATTCCGAATGACTTTATTCTGACCGTCAGTTATTTATTGCTCGTGTGCGCCACTTGATTCAGTAATACGAATGCAATAGAAATATTTGGTATATACGAGAATGAATGGTAAATGGATTGTGAAGAGCTATGTACATATATAATTGACCAGAACAGTTGGATGAGATGCGAAAATCACTCTTTATCAAAATCTCTTTGTTTTTGTTTTACGAATAAACAATTCTGTGAAAATTTTGGATTTATTTCTATTTTTGACTCTGATAAACTACAAATCAATAATAAAACAAATCTGATAAAAGCAATATCGTTATATTGAGACGAACACGTCGGGGATATTACCAACATTGTTAGTACGTCTTTGAAAGAATTAATTAATCCTTAATAATTTTCATGGCATATAATAAATTATTACAACATAAATTGATTATGATAAGTAGTTCTGGAATCAATAAATAATCATCTAAAACCTATGCAAACAGTCTTTGGATACTCTTTAATCGATAAGAACTATAAACTTTATGCGTAGGTTTGTAAGTACTTACTGTTAAATCGTAGCTGATCTCTTTCTCTAGATATATCAATAAGTTTATTTACAATACCTAACTGATTCACCTGTTTGCTACGACTATGATAAATGTCACCAACCGTACTGATTTAATAAAAAAAAACAATAAAAAACCGAAATAATAATAATAATAATAATGATTAAATGAATATACTACCATATGTATTATTATTACGTTATTATTGTTCACAAAATGATTTAATAAAAATTGTTGGTTGGCTAAAGCCGTTGACGACACTATAAAACAAATTTATATAAGAGATACTTAATCAATATGTAGTCTACAGATTTTATGGTGATTTTCAAAAAATGTACTGATTTTATACTGATTTTGAAAAGAAAAATTATTTACTGATTTTCCATCCGTAAGAGTTGGTGTCAATAACTATCCTAGACAATTTTTATTTAAAAATCATCCATAGTTCTTCAGATGAGTTAAAATGAAATTTATTTGTAAAGTTTCTGAAATTTTCATTCTTCTAAAAGCATAATCCAATTCAAGTAAATTAAAAATATATGTATATACAATTTTTTTGTAGAAAATCACTTTGTTCATTGCCTAAACGAAGAATTTCTTTATAAATATCTAATCTTATAAGTTTATCAGACATTTTTCAAAGTTTATAAATTTTTGGTTTCATTATATCCGAATTCTTTAAATTTTTCGACAAGCATTTCTATCAAAGATTTCTCCATGGTAGTTTCTAGGGATAGCTTTCAGCTTTCTGGGCCATAATATTGCCTTAGTTCTATCAAAACAAAACCCTTTGTTTTAGTTTTGTATAATATATAATCAGAAAGTTTAATATTGTAAAAAAAGAATTGTACATTTACAAATTTTACAATTTCATTTAAAGGCCAATTAAAGCTAAGAAGGACTTAAAAACTATATTAAAGGAATCAAACTTTAAATAGGCTTTTATTAACCTTTCAATGAAGACAAATAGTTGAATTATAGGAACTATATAGCAAAATTAAAGGAAATTGTTATATTACCTGTTAAAATAAGAGCTATAAACACTTTAAAGTATTCTATATAAAAAATATACGTTTTGTTTTTTTATATTTCTAATTTTTTCACGCTATTATATACTTAGATCGCTGAATCTAATCATGTAAATTATCTATTTAAATTAGCTGTAGTTTTTATTAGTTATTGATAATTGAAAGTTCCGTTTTAAACAATCCGGTTTCAAACCAGCGCAGTGTGAGATCCATGTTTTCAAGCCGATAACCTAGCGTTGACCTATATACCTATAGATACACCAAAACTTCCGC
>JAAAKO020006306.1:0-19629 GCA_010015015.2 Bolitophila cinerea | reverse complement strand
TATATTGATTTTTTTAAACATATTTGTATAGCTTATTATTTTATATAATAGTTTTTGGAACAAAATAAATTGAACATTTAAATGTATAAGTGAATACAATTCTATGAACACAGAGGAGTAAGCCGGCTGTTGGTTCCCTAGCCGGCCAGCCGGCTTTATTGAAACGGACGGCTAAAATCGGCGTTATGCTAGAAAATATATTTATATTATATTATTTTTTCAGGATTACTAAACATATTAAGTTTAATTTTAAAAAATAACGCGGTTGATTGTGATTGGGATAAATAACCATTTTCAATTAAAAGCTTTTCGTTTTACCCTACAAGATACTATGACCCTATGTCCCACTACGGATAACAGGATAAGAGACTTGCAAGCTAACATTTTTTTGATAAATACTATATATATTCTATAGCGGTCTTATAATTACAACTAATAAATTAATCAAAAACCAAATTTAAAATAAACAATAATGCTTATTTATTTTATAATTATAATATCTCTACAGTAAGGCCCGAGTTCTTCACCCTTATCTAAATTTAGATATCGGTGTCTATACCATGTCCGGGTCATTTGTATTCTTCACCTCTTTCATTATCTCTAGACACCGGATCAGCGTTCTAAACTTTGTTTGTCTAAAGTTAGTTAGAAGAACCTTTTGGCTCTTCTAACAAGAAAGCTTTATAAGAACTAAAAAGTTCTTCTAACGGCTTTAAAAAGAGTAATTTTTTTACATATTTTGATTTCTTGACATGCGTGTGTGCGGATTATTTATCTTCAATGTGTCAGTTGTTGTTTTGAAAAACAAAAGTTTACGCGGAATTGGTGGAATTTTATTTTGGTATTGCGAATTTGTTCATATGGAGCCCACCGCGAAGACAATGACAACAATGAACGCAACCACCTATGGCTCAAACGTCGCCAATATAAAATATAAACATTAACAAACATATACTCGGCATAAACACGGACAAGTGGGACGATGTTTGGAAAATATTCCAAAACAGCAAAACTTGATGGTTCTTGCTAAATTGTCACACTGTTTCGTCAGGTGTCTGGTGTTTTTAGATTCAAGTGAAAAACTTGGCCCTAAAAGTGCACGCGCGTTGCTTTTGTCAGGAGTGATGAGAGCTTTGATCTGTGTTTTTTGTGTAGTTGTCAAAATAAGTTTAATAAGGCCCATAGTAATTCCCTGCAAATAAAAAAAGGTTAATCAAATTAATACTTTTTAACGAATTTAACCTGTCTGCCACTCCTAGTGCACTAAACTGGAACGGGTTGTTCTTGTGGGACTTTCTTAACTTGAAGACCTTTGCTGTACAAGTGATGACTTGGAAGGGACCACCTATCAATTCGCTAGAACGTTTTGTTTTATAAATTCACGACAACTTTCTTTGAGATTTGAAAGGGTTAAATTTCGTTAGAATTTTTTCGCATTGACATCGCCTCAAATATTAACTAAAAAA
The DNA here is from genome assembly GCA_010015015.2 of Bolitophila cinerea. Taxonomy (NCBI): domain Eukaryota; kingdom Metazoa; phylum Arthropoda; class Insecta; order Diptera; family Mycetophilidae; genus Bolitophila; species Bolitophila cinerea. The sequence continues at coordinate 18,163 of JAAAKO020006306.1, read as the reverse complement.
AATAATATAACGTTATCAGCGTACAGGTGATACATGGTTTCAGTGTGTAGAACTAGGGGTAAATCATTAAGGAATAGAGGGAACAGCATTGTACCAAGTGCTGAGCCATATGGCACACCGTATTCAACAGGTATGAAAGATGACATAAAACCACATTGTCTTCGATTGTCGAAGGAAAAAGCCCATGAGCTAAAATTAAATAAAGAAGCAAATTTAATGCACAGGATAATTATGTGCAAAAGTGGGAGAAGATGGGAGAAATGAATGGATTTTTTTTTATATGTACACAATGTAGACTCTAGATCAACAGCATATTAGTGACCAATATCTTATAGGAGCAGTGTTAAATGAAGGCACCAAAGAAAGACATTAAAAAAAATGTTTCACTGATTATCGCTAATTCGGGTCCAGAACAGAAATGCAAGTAAGACTTCTTTTAATTTTTTTAAATATGAAAAATATAACAAACTCGATATTCTGAAAATATACCAGTAATTTAATTACTTTAAATCAACCAATTTTATATAAATTTATATTATTATTAGGTTTTGTAAAATAAAAATCATATTTTAAAATACTAAATTAATAATCATTTTCATGATAAAAAAATTTAAGCAGCAATATAAAAATTAATAAAATGAATAATATTATATAATTTCCATATAAAATATTGTGAAATGGAACCGAGTATCGGGCCGAAAAATGTATGTCGATTCAAAAATACTTTAGACTCGGGTACCTATTTTATACAGCATCCGGGTACCCGCCATTTTTAAAAACTGGAACAATTTTTTTACAGCACTACTAATTATATCCATTTTATTATAACATGTATGTATTGAATAGGAACTGCGGTCAGAGGTGCCGCCTAGACCCTAAAACTAGCTAACACAATCCATTCAATAATAAATAATAAAAACATAACAAAAATAAAATATTTTTTTAGTGTTACATCTATGCAAGATGAATCATACACAGATATGAATTCTATAATGATATACATACAAATAAAATTTTGTCGAAAATCACTTCCCTACAAAATGGTAGCCATTTACAAAAAAAAAACGTTTTTTGACCTTGACTCATTTAAATGAATGCCACATTTTAGGCATATGTGCTCAGGGTGTAATAATAAAATAAAAGGTGATAGGCAAACTAGAATTGAATTCTTTTTGCGCGCTGACGCGCGATTTTCTTTTGGCGCTTCGCGCCAGTTTTATTAAAAAACAAAAAGTCAATCAACATAAACATTGTTTTATACAGAAAATACTTTGGCTGACATTACCGATCAATTCATAAAGAGATGGCGACAGTTACATTGCTTCGTCAAAGAGTTGGCTCACAATTCATAAAGTGATGGCACTTGTGTCATATCTGTGTTGGCAGCTTTGTGACTGGCGCTTGTGGCCACACACCAGTGAAACACTCTTCCTCTTAGAAGAATTATTGCGGGGCATTCGAATGGATCTAAAGATTCGATTTATTCGAAATTGCTACAGGTAAATCGCAACCTATGCAGGTGCTTATTTAGATTAGATCCAAAAAATTAAGCCGAGATTGCGGCGCCTATTTTTCAGTGCTTATTTGGTTAATTTCTAACTTGGGGTCTTTAAGAATAGCTGTGATATTTCACAACCGGTCCTGGAGGTCCAATGTAAGAGTTAGCCGTTTTTCATCAGATATCTGAGTGGGAATGAAACCGGTCTTAGCCAAAGCATCTGCTTGCTCATTACCTGCAATCCCTGAATGACCAAAGACCCAAATCAAATTTACACTTAACGCTCTCAAAGCTGCTTGGCTGTCAAAGCAAATTTAGATAGTCAATCTCCACCGATTTTTATATTGCCAAACTTTTTGTTTGATATCCATTAACTAATATAGTAAATTACGCTTTTCCATATAGTTTTTTTCAAGCAATTATCAAAACTGTCAAGAAATCGCATTTCTTTCATTACCACCAAAAAAATTGAACACTTTTTTTGGGACGCTTTTCGAACGCATTTCAAGGTCAACATTGGTTAATATCATTTGAGATTTTTGTTATACTTCTACAATTTGTCCTAAAATTTTAAACTGGTCCTTTTTGCGTGTTTTTGTTAGGATCCCATAATATTGTTAATACACTTTTTAATTAAATGAGCTAAAGTATTTTTAAAACGTTTCTAATCTGTTTCACGCATATTGGTCTAAAGTACGTGAAAGTTTCTACAGGTTTTTTCAGGATCATCATTATAATACTTTTTGTAAATATGTCTAACGGTTTTTCATGTCCTGTGTGGAAACTGTTATAACAAAATAATTTTGGTTTTAAAAACAATTACTTATTTGTGTATTTGCGTATGTATTTATTCACTTTTTTTATTATTTTAAGATTATTAAAAGCACATTTTAGCTAGTTTGGTTATTTACATCCTTATTTTTAAATTATATATTCTCAAATCGTTTATTTTACTATACTATATGTTATATGTATGTATATGGTATATCATTAAATCAATAAAATACGCATTGAACATTAAAATCAAATCAATAATAATCATCATAGTTGTCGAATGCTGAACATCCATTTCGCTTTCTATTAAATATTTGTAATTACTGTGAAAACCGCACATGCTAAATCTCGCAAATAATTTCAAATTTAACGCAACCCCATAAATCAGCAGTACTCTGATAATAACTTTGCAATATTCTCAAGAAATCGATCCGATTAAATACACACAAGACTGTAATTAGGAATGTGCATCTGGAAAATGCAGCTAATTTATGGATATGTATTATGTATGTATTATTGTTGGGTACATAATGGAATAGTATACTCTCCTCCACCTCCGCACCTCCACCGTAACCGGTCCCCGATATCCTTCGATTGCTGCACACATACACATACACACACTTACACACAGAAACTGTTAGACGCACGCTGCAGATAAGAATATACATTTATCTGCTCTGTGTAATACGTGCGCATTGTTGGCAGAAACTTTGGCCGTAATTAGTTTGCGTATTTTTCCGCGTTTAAAATGAAAAATGGTAGAACGAAGAGAACAAGGAGCACGATGAGGAGCAAGGAATTGCAGACGCGTTTTTTAAAAGGATTCATTATCGATTGCATTGTGCGACGAGCACAAAAAATATCAAGAAGTTTTCGCCAAGTAGTGTTTAATTTAAACATTTTCGCGATTGTTTTAATATAATTTTTTTTTGGTTTCCGATTGGTATTCGATGTCTGATCAAATGTAGATATAGTTACAAAGGTGTCAGGAATTAATTATTCAAAGAGTAATAATTTCGTACAATAATTCAGAAATATTCATTTTTCAACATTTACTTTATTGTAATTAGGATTAAAAGAACAAAATATTTACGAACCACTATTTAATATTTTATTTTTTTAGATTAGCTATTTTGTCACTAATTCGCTGAAACTGCAAAGGTAGAATAAACTCGCTGGAACAGCATTTTTTTTTTGGTTTGGATAAAAAAGTAAAATGCGTGCTGTAGCGATCCCTAAGAATTGTATTTATAAAAGTATTATTATCTAAAAACCAGTACAAGATTAGCAAAAACTTTTTTTTTTTATTATCAATTATATTTTTTGTGAGATTGAAACATATATAGCTAGTTTATGCCGCATTTTGTGTTCTCCAGCGCGTTAATTCCGCCTTTCCAGCTCCAAGGAAATAATTTCGCTTTTGCAGTTCCAGGAAATTAATTCCGCCTTTGCAGTTCCAGCAATAAAGCTAATCTCAAAAGAGTAAATACATAAAAAAATGTATAATAAATATTTAATAAATAATATATATCAAAATATAAATATATAAAAATATTGAAAAATAAACAATTTGCAATTTGCATCATTTTTAAGGAATTATCTTTTTAGGTTATCTTTTTAAGGCAATGTTTTTTCCCCGCAGGTAAGTGTTTAAACTCAAAATCGGCTTTTGTTTTTTACATTATATTCTTGAATATTATTTTTTTATTATTTTTAATTCGTAATATTTTTTCCAGTTTATGTGTATTTAGGAAATAAAGGAAGTAACAATATCACTTACAAACTAGAGAGCTAAGAATTTAAAGGTATTAACTTGTCTTTCTTAAATATATGATAAAATTGAGGCATTTTAGCATGCCAAAACTGCAGTAATATAGGATATTATTCAGTTGGTATTTTGGTAGTTTTTTATGGTGCTTTTTACTAGTTTATTTGCTTGCTCACTGAAAACAAGAAAAAATTAAGCAAATGAAAAAGAAGCATATTAAAGTGAAACAAATCAGACAAAACTTCAGAAAAGAAAAAAGCAAAGTAAAAAAATCCTTATGTATATAACTTGTTTATCGAATTATTATGAGAACTTTTTTTTGGTACAATAATTTATATACGGTAACAAATTTTATTTTGTTAACAATTATACTTTATGGGTTTTATAATTTAATTACTGTAACAATACATTGTTTTGGTGACAAAAATGTATTCTTGAATACAAAAATATTTAAAAAAAATGTTTTATATTTTGGACACAATATTTACAAAAAACACTATTTATTTTAACCCTTAAAGCAATGATTGTATTAAAGTATGTTGAGTTGGTTATGTGCATTCTTGTCACCAATATAAAATAATTTTAAGAGTTTTTTTCGAAATGTTAAAATTAAAAGATTATATTTTTTTGACTTTTTTGCATGACCCTATGACAATTCAATTGGTACTAAAATCGTCCCTTTTAAAAAAATTTACAAAGAGTTTTTTGATTGATTGGTTAAGTACAAATTTTAAGTATAATTAAAAATTTTTTATACTTTTCCATTTTAATAATAAATACAAAACTCTACTCCATACTATAAAAAAAGAAATTAAATTGGTCTCTAAATTCTACTATTTTTTATGGAACCTCCACTTACAAACAAATTTTACCAGCGTTTTGATTAAACCCTAATGCGCTGTTACTTCCACCAGTCTTATTATATTTTTTGGTCTCAGAAAAAAATTGGCGGAGTTTTCATTGCTCCGGTATTTCGGTCCTTTTTTTAGTTACGTATCCAAGGGAGAAATCAAAAAATAAAAAATCATGGTTAGGTGACATGGACCCTATGTCCGCTTTTAAAAAGACATAAGTTCCATGGACCGTATTTCCATCTAAATTATGTAACCTCACCCAAAAAGCCATCTAAGATGTAGTGTTTCATTCCTACCAGATTTTAGGTGAATAACTCCCGCTTAACCAACCGCAAATCATCGCGTTTGATTTTTAAAGTTTGTTATGTTATGTTAGGGATCGGCATAAAATTCCGTATTATCAATATCCCGTATTTAAAAAAAATCCTGTATTTATTTTTATTGTATTTTTGGTTTGATTTTTTATAAAATGTTTGCTTTATTTTATATATTTTTTGTTCTTTTAACTTTAGATATTGCAATATCTGCAATATCTATCTTGAAAATACGGGTTTTTAATATTTTTTATATATTTGGTGTTAGATTTTTTTATATTTTTTTAAAACATTTTTTGTGTGTGCGGTAAATTAGGAACATCAATTTTCTAATATTTAAAATAAATTGATTAAATTTTATTTGGTTTTTATTGTAATAATAAATTATTAAATTTAAAATTTAAATCATTTTAATATTTTAAGATGTATTATATGCAAAGTCTTTTAATATTTTTGCAAGGATCCGGATAATCTGAACCATATCCTGTAAATGATATCACAATATCAACGTTACTTCGTCATTGTGCGCGGCTTGCTTTTCAAAAAAATGATTGTGGAGACTGGAGCTTCACGCTTTCTTTAAAAAAAGTATTTGTAGCAAATGTGAAAGTTTTGTTTGTTAGTATCGGAATTATCCGGTACTATCCAATGTTTATAAAGAGCCATGTGGCTATATTGATTGTATATATTTTCAATATTTTCATAATTAATGAATAATATTTAATATTATTGGTATTGTATTATGCATTTTCATTGCTGTTGTTTTATATTCGCTAAATTAACATATTATGCAAATTCATTAATACTTTAAGCATCCGCAATAAATATTTGCATTATAAGCGTATTCGCAAATATGTTGAGAATATTATAAGTGAAATTATCGCGATTTATTCAAAAGAAAGGAAAAAACTATAATTAAAAATGTAATGATTGTTTAACTTTAATAAATAATTCAAACATTTAATTATGAATATTTGAGAATAAATATTTAGTTTTAACCGCAAACAATGAATAAATCAGAGCTTAAAATTCAATCATTTGTCATTATCTTTATCGCCGCATAAAAATCAGAAAATCCTTTTCTGTTATTATTTTTAATATTCTAAAATGAATTATCAAAATAGGCAATTATCTTCAATCTATTTTTCATTTTTGATTCTATCGCAATTGATTTATCAATATGATTTTGATATTATCAAAAAGTTAAATAGGCTATGTATCTTCAATCTATTTATCTTCGCCTAATCGCGGCAGTCTATTCCAAATATTTGTTGAACGTGCATTGTTTTCAACACATCTTGGCACCGTGATAAAATTAGCTTTCGGCCAGTGCGCCGCAGAGTACCATACTCATAATATACCTCGCCACTGCCCACTCTCAAAGGCTCGCAATATCACTTAGTTGACTGGAAGTCTGTTCGTTGCTTCAGACACGCTGTGGGGGTGTTATTCAGCTCTTAGCTGAATGAGGGTAATTTTAAGGAATACCTTTCTGGCGGATCCCTCGAGTGTGTTCGATGAAGTTTTGAGGACGGTTTAACTCCATCCAATTCTAAACATTTTTTCAGTTACCCTCTATACAGTCATACTAATTGAGCAAAACTCCAAATCCTACACTTTGCTCTTTCTTGAGCTGTGACTTCGCAGTAAGATAAGAGTGTTGAACTTTTACGGGATGTTTAGTGTAGTCTGAAGAACTGAGGTATTAACTAAATTCTTAAAGTAATATTTTTTTTGGATTTGAAGTGAAATCGAAGATACGGAGACATATGTTCATTGTACATGTCACATCAAGGTGAATTAGCTTAAGTATATATAATGCCACATTGGCATGTTCTGTCCAGTTCTTTCAACAACACTTTTTTTAAACACAAAACGCCGTGGGTATATAAGGATTGCTCTATCTTGCCAAGCCAAAGCAAGTATGATTTTATGAACTCTGTTTCGGGTGTATCATGACATATTGTATGGAAACACGTATCTTTAAGACCTTTTTTAGTAATCCTTTAATAATATTAAATGGTTCAGTTCAGTTTTACAACTGACAATAAGTTTTGGTCGCCGGTAATAAATAAGCTTTGCAATATAGAGTATCTCTGAACACAATGTATGTACAACAAATCAACATATTTTGAATTGATTGCCGCGATTTTGCGAAGAGAAATAGATTAGAGATAATAGCCTATTTATCTTTTCGATAATATCAAATCATTGATAAATCAATTGCGATATAATTAAAAAGAAAAATATATTGAAGATAAATAGCCTATTTTGATAAATCATTTTGAAATATTGAAAAGAAAATTATTCATATCGATTTATCTTTCAGAGCGTATGCAAAGAAAATTATGCTCTGTTTATTATGCACCGATAAAGAGAAATCAACATTATTTGAACACTAGATAAATAGCTGCGATATGAAAAAAAAACTTTTCTGCGGCAGATAATTTTATACTCTGCTCAAAACTGCCTAGTAAACAAGAACTGTACGACGTATTTGTTTCAAAAATTGACAGCCTTCCTAAAATTTGTTAGCTTTGGCAACCATCATAACAATTTCGCAATACACGAGCCTTATCTTACCCATTCCGGAAACTTTTCAATCTACCCTCGTAATATAAAAGAGATTTTTTTAAATTTGGTTTCATGTGCATAATTTTTTTTTGTAAGTTCGCTTCGCACATACAAATATTAAAAATGAGTTGTTTATATAGTACTTATTCCACATCCCATTATCCATTATTTTCAGGGCTGTTTTCTTAAAGAAATATTTGAAAGTTGTTGTTCATTAATTTATTTATTATTTATATAGTATAAATTATTGAATGGAAAAGTAAAACTTTACCATATTTTCTTATCCATATATAATATAGATGATAGATTTTTAAAAGTGCGACGTCCTTGAGTCTTCATTACTATATATAATATACTACAATATACAACCATACACCCATATTTGGTTATTTTTTTTATAAAGTTTCATATCATAGGCATGTTATTATTAGTAGGATGATAAAATTTATTTTTTTAACTTGGTTTGTTTTTTTATGTTTGAGATGATAGATATGATTTTATTTGTAGGCCGATATAAAATTCTCCTTTAAAAATATTTCTTTTAACTTTACTTGGTATATATGACCGTCGATAATTTTTTTGGCACCTTTTCAGCCAACATTTTTTTTAACTTCTCTTTATATTGTTTTTTTATAGTTTCGGATCATAGGCACGTTATAATTAGTAGGACGATAAAATGTATTATATTTTTTAACTTGGCTCCTTTTTCAAACTTTAAATCGTAGACATGTTATCTTTAGTATTGATTTAAAAAAAACAGTATTGAATATTTGCTTATTGCGAATTAACAAACAGTGTATAAGAATATGGAAAATGCTAACGAAAACCAAAAAAAATATATAAAATTATATTCTAAACTTGGTAAACGAGTCTTTCCCGGGGATAAAATAGAAAATAATAAATAAAAAAAAAATTGAAGATTTTATTGCTATCCGAACTCTGTTCCGTCGAGACAGATGGTTAAGAAATGGTTTGGTGACTTTAAACCCGGCCAAAAGTATGGTTACACCATAATACGACAAAAAACGTCCACAAAATTATTTTGGAAAATTGCAAATGGTAGTTGCAGGAGATAGCCGACACCTTAAAAATATCAAAGGATCGCGAATATTTGACCATGAGAAAGCTGTGTTAGAAGTGGGTACCGCGATTTCTCACAGTGGATCAAAAAGAACAATGTATCGATGCATCTTTATTTTGGGATACTCGTGGAATTTTGTTCATTGAATATCTTGAAAAAGACAAATTCATGCACCGTGATGTCACAAGACCATTAAGACAATGGCAAAAATGCAAGAATTGAACTTCCGCACCACTATTTAGTTCAGATTTGCCCAGCGACTACTACCTATTCGCAGACTTGAAAAGAATATGCTTGCCGGAAAAATATTTAGCTCGAAAAAGTAAGTCATCGCTGAAACTTAGGTCTTTTTTTTAGGAGAAAGATACATTTTTCAAATACAAAAAAGGTTATCGAAATCTTAGAGCGTTGTTGACTGTATTAATCTTGAAGGAAATTATGCTACTTTTTGTGAGCTGAGAAACTGAAATCACCGTTTCGTTATTTAAGGATTACTAAAAGAGTTCTCAAAATTACGTGTTTCCAGACAATAACTAATGAAACTCCTCGAAACAGGGTCCATGAAATCATACTTGCTTTGGCTTGGCAAGATAAAACAATTATTTCAACAAGAACGTATCCGAGTGTTGTTAAAAAACTGGAAAGAACTAGATGCTGTCTTCTCCGGACTCCAAATTTGAAAAAGATAATCTCTTGCCGATGGCACGAGTAAATCAATCAATCTCATAAAATGTTTTTTCGTGTTTAAGTACTGCATATTGAAGAAGTTAGTTTAGGTCGCTGGATAGCGAGAGCCTCGGACTTTTTTTCGTAATATGTGGCAAATGGATACCGTAGATTCTTGTTAATCAAAGATGCTTGTTAATCGGTGAAACTACGTTTAAAAAGTCTAATCGGAACTCATGAAATCCAATTTATGTTAATCGATTGCTTTAATCACGTATTAAGTTTAATCAGGACTGATGAAATTGGACCTAATGTACTTACGTTTACTAAGAGCCCGTCTAAGATATTTTAATTGTTATAATAAAAAAAACTATTTTTATAAAAGAAAAATATATAATTTAAATAACGTCGGAAATAAATAAATAAAGGAATATGGTAAAACTTTGCATTGACATATTTTATTCAGTTTGGGACAATAGACAATATGGACCACACGAATCCATAACACAGTGGTGGAAAAATCCCAATGTTACTTTACTTGTCTGTGCTAATATTGCGTGTGTTTGGAAGGGTGAGTTAATTCCGTCATATAATCGTGCTAGCATTCTAGTAAATTGCATATGAAATACTCACGGTTTTAAAAGGTGTGTTTATTTTAAAAATAATATCGTGTCGTGACAAAAAATCTGATGCACATTTTGTGATATAATCAAATACATGAACGAAACAAGATGATTATCATGAGTTAGTCGTTTTTTGAAAAGGCGTAAGGGATAGTTTCTTTAAAAGGATTTACCAAAAAAAAAAACGGAGAAATAATAGTAAAAATAGTATTTTTGTTTTTGTTTTTTAGTCAATAATAAATTACTAAACTATTTAATTTATAGATGAAATTTGTCTGTTTTATTTATTATTTTTTAAAATAAAATGAAAGTTAATTATGAACAATTAATTTCAAGCATCCGAGACATCATTTTTGATGCTTTCACGATCATTTGGTGGTCAAGTACACCCAAAAGGTGCTCTGCATATTAAATTAATTTGATTGTCATCTCCTTTATAACAAGATATCTGATCCCCGCTCTGTGTCAATTTTCAAAAAAGCTTTTAGGTGTCTATACCAGCGTAGCTAATATGAGAACACTTATAATCCCGCGTTGTCCGTCCGTCCGTCCGTCCGTCATCTAGTATCAGGGCCTAAACCTTACGTACTAGAGAATTGAAATTTAAAACATAGCTAGGTGTAATAGAAAAAAAATGTCCATCCTGGAATTTTTTGTATTTAACTACGCCGGGTTTTCCGGAGCAAAAACCTATTTATGCAAATTTGCTAATATCTATCCCAAATAACCTATAACGATATCCAAATTATTTTTAGTAGATAGTAATTAAAAAACAAGTAGATAGAAATAAAAAACAGAATCAATGAATTTAATTTAAAAAAATACGATTTGTCATAACTAGATTACTATTTCAAAGTATCACATATATGTTTTTTATAAAAGAATAACGAACTTCATTAATTCATAAAAATGAGCTACAAATATAATTACAACTATATTATGTTAATCAAAATATATATGTAAAGGATAGAAGCCGTGATTATGAGACAGTTTTGTGTATCGGAACTGGCAACACGGCAACCGATAAAATGCTCCAAAAACCTTTTTTAGCGCCTAAAATATGACCTAAAACGTCAAAACATGCCTTCCAAATTCCAAAAATGACCTAAAAATACTTATAAATTACATTTAAAAAAATGTATATAATAATGATAAAAAATGTTACTTGTAATAAATCATTGTTAGGCACTTTTCTGATTGCCTCCTGCTATCACGATCAACAATAATACATGTAATCACAACAAAGAAATTGCTGTATATACTCATCATCATAACCCAGCTATTTATCGCGATCACCAGCATAGTAAATTGACTGTAGCGCACTCTATTGGATTACATTGAGCGAAATAAGTGTAGATGTAGTTTTTGTTCTGATTAAAAAACATCAAATGGCATATACATCATCGAAATAATATATATATATATATATATAATATATAATTTATTTATCGTGTGTTTTACGAATATGCACTTTAAATCAGTAGGTTCCTCTCTGCCTTCTGAAATAGTTATGCGTTACCGAAGAACAGAACATGGATGTCTTCAATAATAATTATACAAACGCACCTAAAAATTAAATTGACGTTACCAGCTCGTTGACAAAATATAGCAATAAAGATTTTTGGACAAAAATATGTATATTTGCCTTGTAAAATCTGTTAGAGTCGCTTTCAAGGCTAATTACGACTCCTAACAATCGGGGATGTGTTGCGAGTGATATCGTACACCGGCCTCTATATGCCACAAAGGATAGAACAGGGATATGAGAGAGAGAATAAAACATTTTTTTAACAACAACTTGTCGTATTTGAAGATGGACTTCAGTAAAGGGTATACATAAAATAAAAATCAGGCTAAATACAATTCAAACCGAATTTAATCTTTAGTGTTAATTAATTTATTTATTTTCAGAATCAAACACAAACGCACAAGAGACCGAAGAACCAGGTCCCGATTGGAAGGGTGGTGGAGAACGATCAGACACTTCAAGGTCCCGGTTAAGTGCAAATCTACCAATGCAGAACGCCGGCAAAGTGAAGTTCGATCCTCCAAAAGTGCCAGTGATATTTGTGTTAGGTAAGTTTGATCCTTCAAAAGAGCCAGTGATACTTGTCTTAGGTATGTGTACTTGTCATTTACTTCTAAGTAAACCTTATATACATTGTACGACGTACATAGAATCGACAAAGAACCATCTTTTTGGAGTTCTAAGAGTCCATTAGTCCAGTAGGTCTTACGGCCCTATTCGACGGACATTAAATCGCTCATAAAAATGTGAAAGTGACGTCAAAATGACATCACAGTCCTTTCATTATTGTCTCATTTAGTCTGATAAGCATTATTGCGACTACAATATGTATCTGATTATAAATGAGAGTCTTATTGAGATAATTCTCTACTCACTTTAATGTCATGAATTAATGACCGTGTAATAACTCTGTTAATGAGACTCATGAAAAAAGAGAAAAATGACCTCAATAATAAGACTCTCTTAAGTAATGAGATGTCGTGAAATTCTGACATACCTTTATTGGTATTATTGAGAATATGTGTTTGTTGACATTTGGTAAGAACGTAGCATAAATTACAAGAGCTGACATGGTCGTCATTACCGTCTGATAGCAAAGCAAAAATTGTAGCAATAATGATAAATTTGAACTGTTCTCATTATTATTTTGTTCACATTATCTTGAGAAGGACTACTATCGTGTGATAATCATTATTTTGCATATCATTTTAATAAAATAGCAAAATGTAATGAGATCATCATGTCTCACTACGATTTTGAAAAATAGTGACTTTAATTATTGACGAAAGACGCATGACAACCTAATGAGGTGTATTTTTGTGACGTCACGTTCTCATTTTATTGACGAATTTAAATTATTGTCTATTTTAGGGACTTTAAGTCTATGTATGCGAAACAGTAACGTTAAATGTAGTATTCTTTTTGGTTAAATTGCCCTTCTAAGTGGTCATAGACCATATCTATATTCTATAACTTCTAAAGTATCAACTCCAAAGTTTCCTAATAATTGTAAAATATAAAGAGAGATTTAACTATCCATCAATATACTAAATCTTATCTAAACTTTTTTTTTTAAAACAGGTGGACCAGGTAGTGGTAAGGTAACACATTGTGACACACTTATGCAAGAGAAAAAAGGTGTCACCCACATCAATATGATGGACCTTCTGCAACAATATGCAATTGGAAATGGTAAGTTCATGGACAGTTTATCTAACATATCGATATAACCTATTTATTTTCACAGACATGCAAGATTTCGCTCAATTATCCTCGAAAACCGTTACGGAGGTTTTAATGTTAGAAATCAAAATGGCACCGGCCGCTAAAGCTTACCTTATATCTGGTTATCCGCGGTCAATGCGTGACGTTGTTGAGTACAGTGAAAAGGTTAGCAAAAAAGATAACATTTAAATTTATAAATATTAATAATTCATAAATCGGATTTACGCACTGATTTCTACAGATTCAGGTTATTAACGGTGTGATTTTGATATCGTGGCGTCAGACTATTTTACAAAAACAAATAGACTATGGCGCCAAACTGGGACACGTGGTTCTGTCATTGGCCAAAATGGAGTTGGAAAATTTCTTCAAAAACGTTATGCCAGTTGCAGATTATTTCGATCAAAGCGATATGTTGATTGCTGTAAGTAAAAAATAGCCAAGTAATCAGGTTGTCATTATATTAGTAAAAACATATTTTTTGCTTGGCGTAAAATTCTTTTAGGAAGATAGTAAGAAATTTAAGTTATCAATTAAAATAAAAGAAATGTTTTCGATTTAATTTTATTAGTAAAAGAAAATTGCATGATTTTATATCCTCCTCTCTAAAAATGAAGAATGCCTAAATGTTGTATGAAGAACTACCGGATTAAAGTTTTCATTTCACCGCAGATAAATTATGTAAAAAAAAAATCAAATAATGTATTTCCTCAGGTGAATGGCGAACGTGCACCGTCTGAAGTGTACAAAGATTTTCGAATATCCATCCTAGACATTCTGGGTGCCCAAGAAAATCAGGAAGCACTTCTGAATGGCGTTGCAGGTATGGGCCGTGGCATCAACGAAATTCCAGGCAGTATAGTTAGCGTAGACACAGCACCTAGTCAACACAAGAATGTTACAGCTGCCATTGAAACGCCCGCAAAATCTCGGCTTCGTGACGTCAACATTCTGCATCCCAACAATTTGATGGGTCAGAATATAGCCGATAATCATCTACCGCACGCTTCTATTCAAATTGACAGCATACCGCCAATTATTTGGGTAATTGGTGGACCGGGCAGTAATAAAGCCACACTGTGTCTAAAGGCAATTGGCCTGAACCCAGGTTGGGGGCATTTTAGGTATTTCTGAGATAAAATTAAAAAGCTCTAGTTATAAATAAATATCTATTCTATTTAGCATTGGACGCATAGTTCGATCGATAGGCGAGTCTGATCCGAAAGCCAATACCGAGAACCATGCGGTTAAAGCTGCTATTACTGCTGGTGAGATGGTGCCTAAGAGATCAATCGAGAAATTGATCGAAAACCAATTACTTGCGCTCAGTGACAAGAAAGGTATCATAATAGACGGTTACCCAAGAGACATCGTTCAGGTCAAGGAGTTTGAAGAAAAGGTTTGTTTAAATTGTACTTAATAATTTAGTGATTACAATGTACCATATATATTTTATATTTATATATCTATATAGTACAAACAAAAGCCACCGATTGTGCTTTTGGACTGTTCAAAGCTTCAATTAGGACGAGGTCGGTTAGATGATACGGTTTCATCGTTTCGACGACGACTTGAGCTATTTAGAGAACTTACGCTGCCCATGCTCAAGTTAATGGACGTAGACAGTCGTCTCACAATTGTAAGTTACAGAGGTCAAGTTTTTTGTTTTTTTTGGTTATGTGTATATATTTTTATTATATAGTTCTCGTATGTAGTTACACCCACAAAACTTTTTGTCTTAATAATGTAATGCGTTATGTAAATAATATTATAGTTATTTTTTATATATGACTTGTTTGTATAGTATACAACCATGACTACAGAGCAGTAGTTGTCTCTTCATTGTCATTAGCATGTATGTATGTATGTATGTATTTGTACATATAATATTACAATATAATGCATATACATTTATATACACCAAAATAATGCATGGTTTTATTGTCTTTTGGAGTATACAAGCAAAAATCGATACACATAAAATTCATTAGATGTTTTATATTGTCACGGCAAAGACAGCTATATTTCAGCTCTTTCGATATATGTAAATTATTCACATGCCTACGAATAATTAATGCACTTTATTTCCGTTTTCTATGGAATAAAGCGTTTCTCTGTGTAAGGACGACATTTTTGAGCTTCTTTTAATTGAAAATCAATCATAACATTCAAGGTTGATGGTGACACGGACAGCCCGTCGGTGCAGAAGGAATTCGAAAGAGTAGTTAGGTCACGCATAGTGCAGCTGTTGGCAACTACGACACGCGACGATTCCTCACAACTTGTGGGTCAATTATATCCAAAGGATCGAAGAATAACAGCGAATTTACAAAGTGGCATGGTTGAGGATCTCGAGGATGTGCCAGGTGCTGTGCCCACAATTAGTCATCATGTAAGCCTAATAAATGGCAACATTGGTTCGAATGCCAAGGTTGCCAAGAGTGTGGCTCAAATAGGCACCAATATGGGTAACGGTCATGTAAATAATGGACGGCCTAGTTTTAGGAATATGTTGGATGAGGCCGACCAAAGTGATTATATATAGTAATATAGTTATAGAATTTATTTAAAACAAAACCCACTCAGTTCAATTGAAATACCTATTATAAAAATAGATACCAGTGCCTAGAAGTCATATGCTAATAGTTAGTATTTACTTATATTGTATAAACAAAAGTTTAATATTAATAACAAAAAAAAATGTGGTTTATATAAATTACACTGGTATTCTTAGTCACAAGATGCCTTATGAAATAATGTTAATTACAATAAAGTTCTTTAAATAATTTGTTAAATTTGTATTTCAAATATTTAGTAGATATTTACAAATGTTATTCTAAATCGTAATATAGGTATTTTTAGGCCTAATTTAAAATAATTATTTTTAAAATATATTTATATTTTGAAGGCCTTATATATTTTTACAATTGTTAATTCCCCCAAAAAATATTATATATATATATATATAAAAATATATATTAATTTATAAACAGATATTATTTTTTTCTTTTTGCAAATCTTCTTTTAAAAATAAAATTCAAAATAAATTAGAGGATAATTATTCAAACAGTTTTTATTATTTCATATCGTCCACTTAGGATAAAAAGACTCCTATAATTGATGATGTGCCATTTTGTGAACTCAATCCTAAAAATAATATCAAATTCTATGATAGGAGTATTTTATCCTTAGTGGACTATATAATAGTATTATTTATTCATTATTTTAATATAAATTCAAAAAATACAAACTATATAATTATTACTATAACCCAAACGGGATTAAACATATAAACAATAAATTATATTTAAGATTAAACAATAGTTGTTATACATAACATATATACCATAAATATTATAATTGTTACTCAATTATATATTATGTACTGAAAAAATTGTGCACACAAATTCACCACCCACTTTTGTATAATTTAATTATATATTATGTGAAATAATAAACTACAAATGCAAACACTTGTGATATCAATATTTTGTTGTGGTTAATATTTAATTATTTTTAACTATGAATAAAAAACAAACGACTCATCATTCGAATAGCAGCGATAAAATAATTACAAATAGGGGGTCTTTTAAACTTTACCGTTACATACCTAAACTCATGAAAACAGTTCAGTTATAATATAAATATATAACTGTTTTAATTATTCAGTCTCAAGTGATTCAAATACTAAACATATGTTTGGAGAATTCGAATTTAAGTATCTCTACAATTTTTTTTTAACAAATTAAGTATTCAACCTAAATTTTTAATGTGTACAAATTTTTGACTTAATTGACTTTAATAGCTCGCGTTTATTCTGATAATGTATAGATACTATACTATTAAATTTGACTGTTTCAGGGGTTGGGGCAAAAGAGCATTGTACCTTCGATTTAATTCGTTAGATATACAAGTTATTAAAAAGCTAAAGAACGTATTTATAATTGTACACCACATAAGTAAAATAAGTTTGAGTAATAACTGTTTTTATCGTATTTACGAATACTATGTTCTTTAGGATAAACACACAAGGGATTTTCTTTGAGTTGCTTGTGTACAGAAAATTGGCCAACCAACAAGACATTACATTTATTACAGAAAAACAAAGAAGTAAGTATTGGAACTTTGGCTAAAGTTCACGTTAGTGAACCTTCCAAAAAAATGATGATTATAATAATTGTAATAGTTTATTTAAAAAATATTATAAATATATATATAAATACATATACTATATATTAAAAATAAATTAGAATGTGCTCTGGGTCGTAAAGACTCGGATGGACAGTCTGAAGGTTAAGGGTTGATTTCATAGACATAGAAATAAAAAACCCATTTTTAATACGTGTATTAGTAATATTATTATTATTATTTTTATTATTATTAATAATAAAAGTTTATTGCTACCAAAAAGGACTCTATGGCCATGCAAAATATACTAATAGCTAATTAAAAAAAAAATTAAAAGGGAATTTGTAGTATTACTTATTATCAGGTCAACCAAAAGTATTACAATGCATGTTTTTTCCGAAGTTTTAACATTATTTAGATTACACATAAATTAGATCCTATTTTGCATTTTTAAAGGCTATTTAGTCTTTTTAAAGGCATATTAAATTATTTTTTGGAATATTAGGTCAGTTTTGTCATTTTTGTAATTTATCATAATTTCATAAAATTCACTAAATAGGCTTTATTTGCTGAAATTATTTAGTAATTTTATTTATTTCTTATTTCTTCCCTACTTATTATTACATTTTT
>JAAAKO020006295.1:0-19633 GCA_010015015.2 Bolitophila cinerea | reverse complement strand
ATCCAATGTCTTGCGAGCTGGAATCGCCATAATCAAATTATCTAAAAGAAACCGCCATAGCTTCTTATTTACTGGCGACTGGCGTTACAAATAAAAATTTAAAAATAATGTTACGTTTTTCCTTTGAATTATCGAAATTCATGACTACATAAAGTGATCTTTTTATTTTTATAGTAAGATTATTATTGTAACAATATACCAAAATTACGTTTTCGACATGAAAATGTAGACAAATAGCTATTTTGATCACTTAGTCGTCAGTAAGACCAATATATCGACACATTTTTGCTTTAAAAGCTAAATAAAATTTTCATTGTTACTTGGAAGAGATATGATCAAATTTCATCGCATGATCAATTCACAATAAGAAATTTTATAGTTCATCGTTTAGTAACTCAAAGCAATTCACCGAATGAAAAATTCACCATATGAACATATATCAGTTTGACATTTGGAATGTGTGGTAAAATTTAATCCTGAATGCTGTAAACAGTAAACCATTTCAGATGGAAAATATTTCTGTATCACTTTCACCATATTTGACGTGATAAACTCCACCATCTCCCACTTGGAAGAATCGTAGAGTTAACTAAGAAATCTGGTAGATTACTGGTTTGCGACCGTTATAAGAAAATAATACAATGGTCCTCTCTGGTGGCCTATACGCGTTGGACTAGTACTATGAGATGGTCTTTATCCATTATCATCATGAACCAGATCTAAAGTATATCAATCGTATCAGATTCTCCATAATTGCTTTACCTTCTTCCATCGCATAGTTTGTCAAGATTTTAGGATTTTTGTCGGGATTCAACGAATTCCATAGTTAACGTGTAATTATATTGTTTCCTTTAAAGGTATACGTGTCAAACTGCCTCCCCCTATTGCAGCTTCGCAAATTTTTTCAATGTTCTCTTGTTAAGCTGATTTCTTTACGAATAACCTTTTATTTAATATGTACATAGCTTCAGTAAAAAAAAATGGAAAACTCATTGGTATTGGTTTGTTAAAAAAAGTTTGAATAGGTAAGATATCTTCTAATATCTAAAAATATTTCTTTAAGATTTTGATAATTTAAAAATCGTAATTCAATTTTTCAATTTAAAAAAAATAATACATTTTTGAATACATTTTTGATTACAAAAAAACACTAAAAGCTTTTAGTGAGTTTTCCTTATTATTTTTTTTAAAAAAATGCATTTTTTAGAAATTGACTCTTATGAATCTCTGGAACGGATTTGTCATCTCATATTTATTTTGAAAACGACTGAATATTATATCACATTACAATAATGATCTAGCCTGCTACTGGGACGTTTATATGTATGTGTAATTCAATGCAGTGTATGGCAGTGTATTAAGAAGATATTGGCATAGCCTTTTGATGCTTTTATGCTTTGCGAGTATACTTGCGGTTTGTAAAACACATACATGAATGAATAATCTTGCGAACATGGTCTTGCAAATACAACAGCTTTTATTTCAAAATCGTGCAAGCGCGAAAACATATTCTGAATTAGATAACCTTTTGGTTTATCAGTAAGGAGAATACTAGCGATATGATTTTTAATCAAGGCTCCGCAATTTGTTTATTGGGATCCAGGTCATCTATTATTAGATGGATTTCTATTAAACTCTTTAAACTCGGATTCAATTCTAATTTACTAGGCAATTAAAAAGTCTCAGTCAAAAAAATGGATTCAAAATCTAGACAGGCTGTTTTATTATGGGACGAAATAACTATTAAAAAAAAAAGATTATAATTCTGTATTGGATCAAATTGTAGTATTTTAAGATTACGGATATAAAAGAGAAAAAATATTGGGAAAACAAATTTGTGTTTTTATGATAAGTATGACCCCTAACATAAAAACAGAAAAAAAAATTATATATATATAATGTTGTTGATGTTATTGTTTTTTAGCGAGTTAGAGCGCTATTTGAATACTTTTTCCAAAGAATTTATTGTTTGTCTTGCACTTTTGTAAAAATATTTAAATAGTTTTGTTCGTAAGTTACTATTTCATTATTTTTAGGGTATTTTTTATAAAAAATATTCAAAAAGATTTGGTTATAGGATTTTATTCCCTCATTTTTTATGTTTTTTTATCTCAATCCTTTTTTGTTTTTTGATTATATACAAAAATTGATCCATTATACATGGTATCAAATGTGCGGGATCAAATGTGTTTGGGATCAATTGTGAGTGTGATCAATTGAGCGGCGAACAAATGAGCGGGATCAAATGTGAGGTATAATTTGTGCATGATCATTCAGCCTAGCACCATAAAAATGTATTATATCAATTTTCATTCACGCACAGGCGCCGTACACATATTTCCGAGTTTTTGTATACAGCACGGGCCGTGCAAGAAATGTACGAGTCGTACTTCTTTGCTCAGATACGTATTCATATACAATATAAAATAAGACCCGGTAAGCCAACGCTTATATATGTATGCGTGCGCTGTGTGTGTGTGTATCTGAAAACAATGCGCGCGCAGAGAAGCTGCGTATTCCTTTTCCTTCACAGATCAACTGCTCGCCTATATATTTGCTTATATATTTGCTTGTACCTTTTTTGGTTGTGTGTGTGTGATGGACTGTGTGTGCACTTCCTTATGTATTATTATGGTATGCGATCTTCTTTAAAAAATATACTCTAGGTGGTGCATCTGTATGTAAATTTATTTATGGTTAAACCAATGAATAAATAAAATACAGGGAACAGCCAATGGAAAACATGAGTTCGGGAAATAATAAATATAAGTGTTGTGTGCAATATTGCCGAGGCAAAAAAGAAAATGCTTCAGATGAAATCGCGTATTTCGGGTAAGTTTGACAGTTTTTAAAAAGAGAATAATTTTTTTAAATGTTCTGTTTTTTTTTTTGTTATTTTTGAGCAAAATATTAAATTTATATCACCAAAAAGTGGTGATATATAGTGCAATTACACTATACATCATAAGAAATGGTAATGTATAGTGTAATAGCACTATATATCACAACTTTTGTATTTAAATAAACGAGACGAAACGGTGATTTTCCTAGTACAACTCATCCACTTTTTATCTGGTAACTAAATGTTTATATTCTTTTTATCAAATCAATAATCAAGAATCAAATAACATAAAAAAGTTCCTGTAAACCCTTGTGGGACCTAGGGGTGTGGGGTTTCAACGACCATTATAGGTTCAAACTATAAATCTCCTTAACAATTATAAAAAATATAACATAAAGTAATTAAATGTGCTATAAGAACTTATCATTATCACCGAGAGATTGAGAACATAAGTGGCACTGATAGCCTCAACGCTGCAATTGAAAGCCTTATGAGTATCTGGGTGAAAGCACGTATACTAACTCCTTCAAAATACCACGTAATAGCAAAGTTGAAAAAACTTCTACTTAAAGATAGATCGTTAGAGACCCAACGATCACACGAGGCCAGGTTAGTGGAACAAATAGACTCTATTTTTGACATCGATCATAGATATACAGAGCAGATAATGAACATAAAGGAATACTTGGATTTCTTAAAAGATCAGCGCGAAAACCGCAAAATGGTTATAAGTAGAATTGACAAAAAGTTAAGTGCTCAGTAGCAGCACACCGAAGAACGCACTAGACTTGAATTATTGTGAAAAGAAAGAGCAGTTCATGATTCATTAAGTTCTTCTTCATTATCACAAGGCAGCACTGGATCTCAGATTCATATGATGTCCAGATTCATATGTATTATAAAAAGAGCATGGAATCACAGCACAGCTCTGCAAAGGAAAAACGATTAATTGATGATACTTTAAATTCAGCGGACGTTGCATCGACATTAGACCGAATAAATTTACGATGCTACTTGCAACCATTGCTAGGGCTAATAGAGAAGACATTCAGGACAGCACAGAATATAAAGATGCTTTCAAAATTGTGAATTCGTTGAAGGTAGTAAATGATGCAGCAGAACTATCAATAGCTCTGATGTCATGTTTCAATGAGTCAATAATGAAATCTGAGGTAGAGATGCAGAAACTAATACAAGTTGTGGAAGATAACAGAAAACGATAGCCAACTAGTGCAACAAAAAATAGACTGAATTGTAACACAAGATAATTTAAAATAAAATATGTAAATAAATTCCAAAATAATTAAGCGGTAATGAACCCATAATGGTCGATAAAACCCAACACCCCTAGGTCCCACAAGGGTTTACAGAAACTTTTTTTTTTATTCTTGATTTGATAAAAAGTAGATCAACATTTAGTTACCAGGTAAAAACTGGATGAGTTGTACTAGGAAAATAACCGTTTCGTCATGATTCACTGAATTATCAATTATCATGATGAATCTACAATATTGTAAAATATAATTTTATTGTAAAATTCGTCGTTTCTCTAATTTTGTGGAACATATTTCATGTATATGACATTCGATGTTTTTCAATTCAAAACAAAAACATCATACAAAATTATGTTGCTAAATGTAATCAATAGAGTGCGCTTCCGTCAATTTACTCTGCATGTGAACGCGATAAATAGCTGGGTTATGCAACTATAGTTATCTTATTATTATATTAATCATTTTTTATTATTTATATATTATATATATTTTTATACAGAGAGGTTTTAAGATGAAGAATAATGGTGAGAGAAAAAGGAATATTTAAATCCTCCTTATGATTGTTAATTGCGCTTGCGGGAAGTTGAACACTTTAATTATTTCTACGATTTTTGAAATATCTTTTGGGCAATTGTTTTTTAAGAAACTTTCGTGTTACACTTTTTTCGGGCAATTGATATTCGATTTTTTTTATTATAGTTCTCGAGGTAATCATATTTCGGGCTATTGTTATTCTGACAACAGTTTTTTGGCAGCCGTAGGAGTGCTAAAAGCCCTTAATTAAAAAGGGTAAAGGAACACATATATAAAAACCAAGATTTATTATGTATGACATATTTTTATTGTACAATTATAGTTCATTTTTATATCGCATCTTTTTAAATTGTTATTATTATTTCATTTAAATTTTAACCGGAGACAATGATAAATTTCACAGAAATAAAGACAACATAACTGACAGTATATAGTATATTTATTGGAAGTACTATTTAAAATGTACTATAATTAATATGTATTTTGTATATGCATATATAATAATTGTTCGTTCACCATATTTATAGAAATGCAAGTGAGTTTTGTTGTTCATAAAAAAATTGATTAAAAATGGATTAAAAAGGTTTCCTCTCAATATCACAAACACGGAAAGTTTGTCTAGGTTTAATGTAATTGTATATATATTATATATATATATATAATTAAATGTCAGTAAAACATTATATATTGTAAATGCGATTCGTTTGTTTTTGTTTTAAGTTGTTTTAAAATTCAATTCTATTTAAGTTTAAAACAGTATTTAACAATTGCTAGACACTACATTTCTGTATTAGGTATATAAACAGTATAAGTTGTATTTGTGTATTTATGTTGTTTGCTACCGAAGAATGGCTTGAGCACCTATTGTTGTTGTTGTTGTTGTTGGTTAACGGTTGATATTCATTATTGTATAGAACCTATAAATATTAATACAAATAGATTCTAACTAAATAATTCTAGTACATTTTATGGGATTTCTTATTTTTAGTATATATGACAGTGTAGAATTGTGGTATTTGAATTTCGTTTTTCTCTAATATAAATCTCGATTATAATATGATATAATTTTAAGCACCGGTTGCTATTTTCGGACACACGGAGCAGCACTCACCAACTCCCCGGACGGCAATCGCATTTCCGGCACATTCCAATGCGGGACACTTCTCAGTGGTGCAATTGATTTGATGATGCTTGCATTCGCACTGTGTACACTCGTCCTTGGACCAAATCTCATCATTCAACCGTCGATTTCCGGACTCATCTACACAATGTCCGTGCGCATGTGGTTTATTTGTCGTGCACGACGTCTGTTCCAGTTTCTTTATTCTCTTTCGCATTTGTTTCAAGGTGTGCTGGAAGTTCTGGATTACTGACTCAAGACTCTCGATGCGTTCGTCATTCATGTCAATAAAATTCACGGAATCATCGTTCATTATCGATACTGTATCATTGGCATGATCCTCCCGCTTCGATCGAGCACTGCGACGTTGTCGTGGCAACAGATTAGGATCAACATTAGACTCTGCCGGAAGATTCGGATCGATATGTGCAGAGCATTTTTCACAGTTCAACCAAGTGGACAGATTTATTTCTGGAAGTTCACTGCATTTCTTGAAACCACCCTGTATGCTGGGCAAATGGAAAACATTGTCTGTGATCTGTGTGATATTGTCTCCGTTATCGCAAAGGACACGTCCCAGTGTGGCCAATTTGATTTGAGACAGTTGCTCCGGACGGAATGTCGATGGATTCTCGTACCAATGACGATCACCCTGCCGCAGTCGACGAAACTGTTCGACTAGGATGCATCGGAACAATGGTCCAACTCTTCCCTTTTCTACTTGATCCTCTAGAATGCCACCCACGAAAATATCAATGTTACCCGGATGACCGTACAACTCTTGCAATTTGTTTCGTACAATATCACTGGTGATCTCATGACGCAGATCATCGAAAGTCTCTGCCACGGTTAGATTGCAAACGCGTCGATATTCATTGTAACCGGGAATGGCATGATCGCGGGAACGTTGAATGTTAATGGCGGCCAGATCAAGAGCCACAGCGTGAGCGGTAAGAAAGAGTTTTTCCGTGAGTTCTGTGTTCAGATTTTCGGTAGGTTTCTTGAGCTTAGCCGCTACCGAAATAAATCCTCGCATCAGTGGATCTACGCCACCCTCGTGGACCAAACGCCATGGAGCAAAGAAAGCCTTGTGCAATGGCAAATGGCCTTGAGGAATCGGTTGAAAGCTTTCATTGAATCGATGCAGAATTGGATTGATCAATGTATGTCCAAATCGAAGGGCTGCAGTGGCAAACTCATTCGAAATCGATGGATTCACTGTCGGATCGTATTCTTTGTTCTTATTTAGCATTTCCATACCTTCGGGTCCGAGAATATTTGGAAGCCACTGTGAATAGGTAATATGCTGCATTTGTGCACCAACGATCTTACGGGCCTCCTGGAATAGTGTCTCTCCGTCCCAATGACGATTGATTTCCCGCAGTTTAGCCGCAATGCGATTGTGCTCTCGCAGCCAGATCGTATGCATTGCGACCAAGCCGATTTGCTCATTTACCCGAATGTCACCAGCTACGAAACACTTGACATCACCTTCGTTTAGATCGCGACGACAATCGATGCCATCGGTGGGAGCAGCAAACGGAAGCATTGACTTTTGATTGGGGAAATTAACACCGGTTCTCAGTTCACCGCCCTCATCCGTAAGATTACGTAGATCTCGAGAAAACTGTGCGGTAAAACCGTACACTTGCGATGCATCAATGTATGATGTCAACTGATTGATTTGCTCACGTGGCTGGATAGAATCAAAGAATACTGACGTCATACCGGATCCACAGATCGCACTGGAACGTACCAAATCTAGACATCGACGATTTTTAACTCGTGGATCATTTGGTGGTACCTCAATGGGATAGCACGGTGCTGCATTCTCGCAGGACTTCTTGCAATCAATACCGTCCCAACTCTCTGAGCTCACCGACGGAATTGCATGATCTAGATCGTGATCCAAGAACTGACCCCATTGCATCACCATGTGTGTGATCTCTTCGTCTTGCGTTATCACTTTTGTCGATATTACAGTGGTTGATACAAGTCGAGCACTTGGCTTCGGAAAACCATGGTACAGTTTACCTTTTGTCCATCCGATTGGCATACTAAAACCGTTCTCATAGATTGGACTCAAGATTCGACGGAATCCGGTCAGTGATGCACCCCAGCTGGTATGCTGTAAATTATTGCAAGTACCATCGATCGTACGATACTTGAGATGATAGCACATATTCGTGCAGTTCGGAATGATTCGATGAGCCTGGCAGCCGGACAGCTCAGCGACTAGATTCAGGTGTTCCGGTGACAGGATGTCCTTGTAGTCGAAATCGCTCATGGTACTGGTTACATTTGCACCCATGTCGACGTGTTGACGGATATTTTGCAAAGTGCGCTCGTAGACCTCAGCCGCTCGGGCCAACTCACGGGTCTGGGCATCCGGATAGCGGAACACTTTGAACAGATCACCGTGATGCCGTGGACTGGTGTCGTTCTTCTTGGAAAATAGTGTACTGATCGTTTGATTGATGGCAGCTTCGATGTCACGGGATGCTTCGGCATAGGCGATCCGTACGAAGCGATCGCCAGCGGGTAGTACATCGTTGCTCCTGAAACACATACACAAATAAATTAAATTTTATAGTTATAATATTAACAGTATATGATTTCGTTAAAATTCTGCGGATCGGCCAGAGCAATGCGACGGCAGAACGTTTAAATAGATCAAAGGATTTTCGTTGCAATTCTTATTCCTCGCCAAAAACCATGAAATTCAATTCAAAAGTCGAGCACGTACTCCTACATGCAACACCCCATTCCTCCTTCTCATCCCCTGTTTCTGGCTCAAATGTACAATATTTCAATTCACACGCGCCGCAGTTTGTTTGTGCTCGACGCTATTGTGTGTACGTGTGAGAGAGAATGGCGAGTATGCCTTTTTATGGTGGTGGTGGTTGTTGTTGTTGTTTCTGTTGTTGTCAACAGCTTAAAGTGAAAGAGTTCCGAAAGTTTGTGGATAAATACCTCAAGGAAAAAAGAAAAAAAGCGCTGCGATGCAAAAGTAAAGCGTTGCGCGTCGAGAGCGTCGAGAGCGTCGGTCGGTCGGTCGGTCGTCTACAGAAGCTCACGCGCGGGGCATATGAAAAAGCTTATGCGGAGCAGCGCGCAACGAGGTGACACATTCGGATGGCTTCAGTGTTTTCCCACGGGATGGGACATAGAGACGAGAGAGGCTGGTGTACATGTGATATACTATGAATTTATACAATATTAAAGGAAAGTCACTGTAGCACCGCATGACATATGCCACAAGAATATAAGAGAAAATTCCATATATACAAGTACAACGCATGCCGGTAGGTTTTTATGAAAGTATGCATTATATATACATAATATACATATAAAGAACACTCATACAAGCACATACAAACAATTTATAATATAGTATATAAATATTTTGTGGTATAAACTTTGGAGTTTAGGGGTTTTTATGGAGTTTAAAGTATGATATGTTGTGGAATTGTGCACAAGGCATTCATAATACAATCGTCCATCATCGGCCACACGTTTGGCCACTCGAACAAAGCTTTATGCAAAAGCAGAGAGCTTTAAGTTTATTGTGTTAATTTTTGGAATTATTATAGAGATACTTTTAATTTATTAAATAATACAATACATTATACTGCATCTGCTGAAATAACGATTTTAAATAATCTTTGCTTTTAGTATTAGGAACCACAATAGGTCCCCGGTCTAGAAAATAAAACAAAAATTGTAATAATTCAAAAAAGGTTTTAAATAAATGAAGGAAATCAATTTTCCCGTTTGGTTTTTTTATCTTATATACTTATATTTTTAATTACAAATACTTTTTGCAGAAAAGAACATTGATAAATCTGGAATTTCGAAATAAATTCCATTTCTTTATAAATTTGTAGTACCTAACTTTTTAGTTATGGTAAAAGTATTTTTTATATATTGACTTTCAGATTTTAATGATAAATTTTTTGATTTTTTTTTTTACTTTTTAATATTTTTTATACTATTTGTTCTGTGCAAATATTTAAATTTTTATACATTTTCAAAGTTTTACAGAAAAAATGATCATTTTCAGAGTTTTACGGTAAAAATGATCATTTTAAGAGTTTTACGGTAAAAATGATTATTTTCAAAGTTTTACGGTGAAATTGATCATTCTTTTTTCAATTTTACTGTAAAAATGATCCTTTTCAAAATTTTACGGTAAAAATGATCATTTTAAAAAGTTTACAGTAAAAATAATCATTTTAAAAAATTTACAGTAAAAATAAAAATGATCATTTTAAAAATTTTACAGTAAAAATGATCATTTTCAAAATTTTACGGTAAAAATGATGATTTTCAAAATTTTACGGTAAAATGATGATTTTTAAAATTTTACGGTAAAAATTATCATTTTCAAAATTTTACAGTTAAAATGATCATTTTCAAAATTTTACGGTAAAAATAATCATTTTTAAAATTTTATTTTAAAAGAAAAGAGATTTTGGGAGATTTTTACAAGGTATAGTTTGCCTGTCACCAAACAATTGTAACTAAACTTTACCGCGTTTTACCTCAAAGTGCACGCTATTCAATAGTCATGCCAAAAAAGGTGTCCCAACAAATTTACATTCTATCTAATTTATAAACCATTTGGCAACGCCTCATTTAAACACACGTTGTATTTTAAAAGAGAATATAAATTTAAATATACTTACGTTACAGTCACCAGGCCGGATGCTGTGTCTCGACCGAAACCATTCGTTATCGTGCACTCATAGCGTCCTGCGTCCTCGGGTGCTATTTTCTTAATGTGCAAACTGCCGCCGGCTGCAATTCGGAGCTTCGCCGACGGAACCAACGATTTCCCATCCTTTAGCCACTTGACCTACAAGTTCACCGAAGTGAACCAAAAGAATAAAAAGAAAACAAAATAAACAAAACAAATTCGTATTTAAAATTCTCGTTTCGTTTTGGGTTTTTTCTTTTCGTTTCTTATTATTTGTTTATTCCGTGGTTGCCAATTTAATTTTTTTTGTATGTATATCTAAATGTATTATGTATTTCCATATATTGGAGATGTATATATATAAAACACACATTCATTTACATACATACGTAAATGAATGTGTGTTTTATATATGTGTGTAGTTGTATGTATTGGAAATTGGAAAATGTCTATGCGGTGCAATTTAATATACGGATATGTTAAACGTACCGACAGCACCGGGTCGCCCTCCCCTTGGCACGGTAATTCAATTGTACTTCCTGGTAGGGAATCGATATCGCTCGGATAGTATACCAGTTTTGGTCGTCTCCCAGTGACTTCTTCAACGAGTATTTCGGCAGCCGCCTCACTCACTCCGACTGCATTTTCCGCCACGCAGATATACTTTCCTGTTTTGTTGCGGAAAATACTTGTTTTAATATTATGTTATGCGATCGAGATACCCGGAAAATGTGTTCGGAATGTTGTGTGTGTGTGTGTGTGTGTGTGTGTTTGTGTACATTTTATCTATATACTCTCATGAAATGTGCGCTCGTGTATAATATTTTGTTTTTACAGTACATATTTTCATTTTCCTGATGCATGTGCGGCGCACGATGCGGTTTTCCTGAACGCTGTTTTAAATTTGATAATGTATAAATATTTATGAAGCTGTGCACGGAAAACTTTGCATAAGCATTTATTGTGTGTGTGTTCGTATTTGATAGTATATGTTTGTCCGCGCGGAAAGGAAGGTTGAAAAATAATATTTTAGAAAGAATATTCTTTTTTATATTTAAATTTATATATTTTTTTTAAATTTATATATTTTCACTTTTAGCTAGATACGCATATATTATTTGCATACACGTTTGAAATCAATTTCATCTATATATTATGTCTAAGTCAGTATGTATTTAAAATATTACTAAATTTTATATATACCTGAATCGGACACCTTGAGGTCTCTGATCTCCAAATCATTCATTTCTTTGGTGAGCGAAATTCGATTTGTCCTCTTAAGTTCACGTGAGTTGAGTTTCCACCAGATTTTCGGTGTCGGCGAACCTTCGGCATCACACTCGAGCCTGACGCTTTCGCCAATTTTCCGTGTCTGGTTTTCGGGTGCGTTGATTATGTGTGGGCGGACTGTGCGTGTGTTGGGTGTCGCGCAAAAATAAACACATTTATGTTAATATATTATATGACGAAAACGAAAACAGCACATACATATATAATATATAATTTATATTATTAAATCAAAAGGTTTGTGTGTAATAGAAATGCGTATATTATATATATATATATATATGTTTGTATGTTGCTCGAAGCGATAAATTTAAGTGTATGCAGAAGTGCAGGTGTACAAGGTGTTTGGGTGAGTTTGGATGAGTGTGATGTTGTGGTATTTGAATTATGAGCATTAACACGTTAAGCGTTCTCGGATGATTTGGGGTAGTATAATGTGTTTTTCAAGGAGTTCAACTCAATGGTTCAAGTGGAATTTGTTATGCATAGGTAACCTAAAAGAAAGTAAATCTAATGAAGTAAGTATATTTCATGTAATGAGTTCGTCTGTTTTTTATAAATTAAGATATTGTTAAGCGAAAGAGTTGTGTTAGCTTGTATATTTGTATATTGTAACTACTATTTTATCTACTGTACTGTACTCTATGTCTTTTCTTATAGGGTGGTAACCCTTACATGCATTTGAACTAATAAATACATAAATAAATAAATAGGTCTTATAAAAATGTTTACAATGAAAAAAATATTGTTACAAAGATAAAATTATTATACCTATAACGAAATTATTGTAACCATGAAAAAAAGTCTAACAAAAAAATGACGATAATCACATTGTTGCTAAAATATTTTCTAATTTAGCTATTCTTACTTTTATCCATTGATCGTTTTAATGACAATTTCAGTTATGTAAAATTCGCACTTTATAATTTTAAGAAGTAATGGTATAATATTTTTTATTTAATGAGCTCGTGTTTATAAGTATTTAAATGTGGATTAAGAAAAAATATATAACCGGCATATTTTTTTTTTAAATTGATAAATTTTTGCAACACAAATTTCATAAAAATAAAATATATATATATTTACTTTAACGAAAGGTTTTAGCATGTTTTATGTTTGTTATTGTGAGATATAATGATTCAGACGTGGTTTTGAAAGCATAAACCCGCAACTGAAATCCAAAACAGAAATCCAGTTGAATTGGAAAGGTGAAATAAAAATCATTTTATTAGATCTTAAATAAAATATTTAATAAATATTATTATTAATAATATTATAAAAATTAAAAATAAAAAATAATAATAAATAATTATCAAAAAAATATGTACAAAATTAAAAGGATACAAATATATTTAGAATTTAGAAGAAGAGTAAAGTTAGCATTACTCTATGACTTTTAGTCTGGTAATCAAATTAAAAAACTACTACAAGTTTTCAATAGTTTTTATGGATATAAGATTAGAAGGTATGGATTCCTTTTACCCCTTGTCCGTACTAATCTTATACCAAAAAATTCAAAGAGATATAGACAGATTATGCTTAAAAAGACAAACATTCTTCTTCACATTAAAGAAAAATGGTTTAAAAAATATAAGCACAAAACTAATCTAATCTAAATACAAAAACTAAAAGGATGACGTATTGATGATTGGGAGTTATATATTTAGAATTATTTATTCTGATCTTTGAGCCGATTTATTTCAATTATATTCTTGTCTTATTTTTGTATCGTGACCTAGAAGCTTACTGTATTTTAGATTCTGTCTATCACAATTTTTCAAATCAGGTATAAACCTGGACCCACTTTCAGTGTTTGAGCTCACTGTGAGCTTAGTGACACCCGAAAATGAGAGTGCGGCTCACCTCACCTTGTCCGAAAATGGCTTTCAGTGTTTTTGAATGAGCTTCGGTACAGAAATAACATCGCTATACAAAACCTTACCGGCGCATGAAATAACATACAAATATCATACGGACGCAAATTATAACCTCAAAAAAAGCTACGCGAGCGCCACTAATGCAATATTGTATATATATATACAAGATAAACGTCAAATGTGAGCGTTCGCTCACGTGAATAAAAGAAGGTGAGCTCGGTGATTGTGTCTCGGAGTCATTGTGAGGCAACACTGAAAAAAAATCAGCTCACATCGGTCACTTGGCTCACGTGAGCCAACACTGAAAGTGGGTCCTGGAACATTCAACCATTAGTTGTATAATTTGAAAGTTTATTAAAATAAAATGTGCAATGTTAAATACATGTTAATTTTTCGTTTGTTAATACATATATTTATATGATAGTTTTTTTATTTAAAAATATATATCATTTTAAACATTTTAACTGTCCCAAAGCAAAGAGAGGGTTTCCAGCTCTCAGAAAGAGATGTTTTTTTTAACATAAACACAGTTGGTTTAGAGTACAACTGTGGTATCTTAAATTAAAAGTATTATAGTACAATTATCAGCAAAGAAGCTTTTTTAAATCATATCAATAGGCCATTTAGAAGTAAAAAAACAAAGAGTAATTTTAAAGTTATTTTGAGCATATATAAATTCTCGTTGAGATCCAAATAAATAAATGGTAGATACATTTTGCAGACTTTTTTTAAAATAGATAATAATAACTTGCAAATTTCTGTATATAGACAACAAATTACTCGATTTATGAATCTGCACCAGAGCCCACAAGTATAATCTTTCACTTTTTAATTTAATTCAAATAATCTTCCAAATATAAATTCATCCATGTATCAAATATTAAATATAAACCATTATTCATTACGCCTGATGTGTTTATAAAGTCGGTCCATTTCTCAGAGCAACTGAACATAACAATTGAACAATTGGCTCTTAAGTTTTTTCTTTAACTCTTCTTCCATCCATTTCATGCAAACAAACAAGCAACATAAATCTCCTTAAAACTAACTTTGGCTGAATTGTCTATTGTCACCCGGACACAAAAAAAAAACAAATGGAAGAGAAAATGCAGTCGACAGTGAGTATACATGTAATTATGGATATATATAGTTTATACAAAGGAAGGATTGAATAGTATATACATAGTTTGTATAGTATGTCCATAAGTGCATGAGAAACCGTTGCGCGTCGCAAGCACGATCTAAACTTTTAAGCTTTTAGCCAAATTTGCAAGTTGTCTTTCAATGCAATTGTGTGTTGTATAGAAAAGGAAATTTGTATATATTATTTTTAGTATAGATGTATACAAGATAGTATACAAAGTATAAATAGAATGATAAATGCACGTTGAACACTTGATTTCTGTTCCCATGGTATTTTTGTCGAGTTTTTTCCTGGGAGACTGAGGCAGATGCGTCACGCAGCTTAACCACACCAACACTTACACATAAAGACAATGTTCGGTTCTCTTTGTCTCTGTTCCACTTAGATTAAGTGCGAGCGCGTCTCGGTTCGAGTATAAAAGCTCAAATTTGTATATTTTCAGTAGAATTTAAATGTAAATAACACAAATATTTCGACTTAAATGGAAAATTAAATATATTTTTTGGCAGAAACGAAACTCTCACATTTTGTGATAATAGTAAAATATTTAGAATGTAAGTGTGTATGTGTGTGTGTCTGTGTGTGTATGAAACATCGAGTTTAATCAACATTTGTGCAAATTCAAACATATAACTCATCCCTAATGGCTACAAATAAACAAGCGTCCAATAAAACGGACAAACATTAAAACCATTCCACGTATATGTATATGTGTATTTTGTGTTTATGTTTCTATCTAAAATCTATATGCTACTATATATAGTATACTAGGAATAAAGCTGCACTGGTGTCTGCACTCACACTGATACACATAAAGTCATACACACCGAACAATTATAAAATACATGCGAATTTCTCCTCGCTGTTTTGCCGCACGTATACGAGCCACACGACCGACGCGAAGCTTCAAATAAATACATACCTGCTGGCAGCGTCGGCGTCGGCAACGGTAAAGCCGGCACAACCGGCACAGCCAACACAGCGGCCGCCGCAGCTGTTCCGTTTGTAGTGGCTGCATGTGTTTTTAGTGAACCAAATTTAATTATCATTCTTAAATTAAGCTCAGCGAATCCTTATCTAATTGAAATATGCGTGACAGGGGAGTGGGTGGTGGGCGGTTGGATGCAAGCCCACTGAAGTTGGCAGCTGCGTGTTCTGCTAATCGCAAGTGCATTGTCGTCTCCGTGAACGTGAGCAAAGTTTTAAAATTTAAACTATATATGGAGGAGCATACTTTATATATATGAATTTAAAAACTTTTGAGAAACAATATATTATATACTATTAGTTAGGGTGGATCGCTCTTATATTGACAAATATCTAATGAAACTCATTAGAGCGCAAAATATCGTAACCCACATTTTTCAGTTTTATTTTTTTTAATCCTTTAATGTTCCTCTATGTAATAATCAATGTACTTATAGTCATTCGTTTTTTTCCGAGAAATTGATTCTTAATTTTTTTGGTTTTTACAATATTTCATATATTATCGGTTTTGTTGTCAGACGTTTTTCCGTTTTATTCAAAATTTCCTTTTTGTTGTTTACGATGTTTTGCCGGTAAGGTATATCGATATTTTAATTTCAGTCACTTTAGAACTTTTAGAAAAATATTTTTTACTTGCACCTTTAACCCGTGGAATATTGCTGCAACACAACAACAAAAATATGTTTAAAAAAAAACCTTGTTGAGGTGATAGCGTTACAGTTTACTTAATATTTCGGGTAATATATTTTTTTAATTTAATAAAATTACAATTTAAATTTATTAATTTAACCAAACCGTTATTTTTGGTCGGAAAAAGGTACCTACATTTTTTTTATAATTTTTATTTGACGGAAGAGTGAGGAAAAAGCAATGATCGAAAATAAATTGCAAAAACTTGGTGCCCCCATATTAATTGTATTTTAGTCGTCTTAAGCAATAAACAGTAATTGTTTATTTTTCAAAGAAAATACACTATTTTTTTTGGCTTTTTCTGTTTTATACATGCGTTTCTATATAAAAAAGAAATACCAAGCACTACATTTTTCAGTCGTCACACCGGACTAACCTTTACTTTTTTATCCTATTTTCCTACTTAAAATTATAAAAAACAGTATTTCAAGGATCTTCTGATAACTCTATTTGTTTTAGTTAATTGGTTGCTTAAATGCATTACATTCTATATCAAACACTCATTAACCCGACTTAAAATAGTTTTAACTAAAATTATAGTTTCCAAATTTCCAAACTCCTATTAGGGATTTGGTGTCATAGTGCGATCCCATAAGACTGATAAGGGGAACAATTTAAATAATAAAAAGAGCTCTTACTTACAGCTAAACTTATGAAAATATGTTTGTAAACTAATTTATAAATATTATCTTATATGCGATAAGCAAATCCGGAATAAGATTTTTCAGGATAAAATGCAACATTTACTTTGTTGTTATTAGGTTTCAAAAGAACAACATATTTAAGGACCTTTTTTTAGATTAGTTATTCTGATATTAATTCGATGGATCTGCAGTTGTGTTAATTCGCAAGAACTGTTTCACTGCTCACCTCCTCTCAAATGAAGCCGGTTTTAAAAAAAATGTTTTGTTAAAAATAAAAGAATTTGCGCTCCGCAGCGCGCCTAATAAATGTTTTTATGATGAAATGGATTGCTTATTTATTATTTGTGGCTTGGTAGTAAAAAATAGTAAAATATTATCCAAAACAATTTTGATTTATTTGAATTAACAATTATAATTTTTTGTGAGATGGAACATTTTAGTGACATTGCAGAATTTCAATTGCTGTTCTCCAGTTCTTTAGAAGTATCAGCGAATTAATGTCAAAATAGCTAACTTAAAAATAAATATAAAATATTGTTTCTTAAATATTTTTCTCTTCGAAAACATAACGACAAAAAAGTTGAGTCGATGTGTAATCGTGAAAACCTAGTAATCGATTAAAAGCTAGTTCAAAACTTAATTCTGAATAGGAAAAGGCCTATCTATAATATGATAAACAAATCGGCATTATAACATTTTTTCCCAAAAGAGGTAAATGATTACCATCATTTACCTCTTTTGGGAATAAATGTTATAATGCTGATTGAGATTGTTTTTTTTAGTGTGTTGTTATTTGAGTGACGTTGAAGAAAGTCAACCCATTTGAACTTAAGCAACTTTTGACCAAAAAACTGCATTTCAGCCTTTTTAACAAATAAAATAAAATAGATGAAATAGTACTGCCGCAAAAATAATAAATAAATACGGTAACCGTTTCAAATCTGACAGACCGTTCCATATTATCATTCCTTCGGTCCCAATCGATATTTTTGAATCGGTCATTTTAACCAATAACGGTCTTTCTTTCAGATTGGCCCTTTCTGTAACTTTATTTTTAAAAGCAATATTTATGATTTTTGTTTATTTTATGTAATATAATGGTTATTTGATCTAATACAACTCCAAAAAAAAAGAATCTTTTTTTATTGGCCGGTCTATTTGACTAGACAGTATATTTCCTATTCCGAAATATAATTTGGTCTTATTTGAATTTTATTGTTTTAATTATAACAAAGGCTCTTTATGATTCATATCCAAAATGTGTCCACCCAAAATGTTACGCATATTCCCTGATGAGTTGACATAACGCCTACGGACATAACGTCCATGGATTTTATGGTCGCTTTTAAAAGGACATAAGGTCCATGAACAACCTGTACGTTTAGCAAATGGATATTATGTCCACATAAAACTGACATAATGTCCAAATGAAGACTTGGGAAATGATGTCAGTTTTTTATTAGGGTTTTGTTAACTTAAACATATGTA
This sequence comes from Bolitophila cinerea, assembly GCA_010015015.2. NCBI lineage: Eukaryota > Metazoa > Arthropoda > Insecta > Diptera > Mycetophilidae > Bolitophila > Bolitophila cinerea. The sequence continues at coordinate 1,047 of JAAAKO020006295.1, read as the reverse complement.
TATTTAAAACAGTCATAACTCATAATCAAAAAAAAATATTGATATTTCAGTCGCTGTGGGCCCATTGTGCTGTCTTGTATTTCAATCGTTTGGGTGAACCTCGAAGAATCATTTGATTTCTAGACGAAAGTTTTTTCAGGTTTAATTGAGAATAATCAAAAAAAATATCAACCGCGGGAACATTTTTACCTAAACTTTTTTTTTCACCTTTTAATTTAAAAAGCTTTTTTTAAATCGATCCACCCTAATATGTATGTATGTACAATTGTACATATTGCATGCTGATTGGCGCGGTTACATAATAATAGTATATAATAGAGTATAGTCGCGTTGCTGAGCTCCGCGGTCCCGGAAGTAAAAGCTCAGCGCAACCGAGAAAGTCACCCTTCTGTTTTGTTTAAAAGCTAATGAATTTAATGAACTTCGCATAAAAGTTCATTTATTTTATAGGGCGCAGCTCAAACCGCGCATCTACACCAAAAAAGACGCGCGGGTTGCACTGGGTGGTGCGACAATACTGGTGTGTAATGGGCTGTGGGGAGTACGTGTGGGGGAAGGGGGTTGCTGTGGTCGTGTGAGCAATGCAATGCATTCACATTTACACACATTCCGCCCGCACGTCGTATAATATGGCTTGAAATATCCGTATATTATAAAGTGCAAATTAGAATTTATGATACGAACATTTTCCGAGCGAGAAGTTTTCAACTTTTACACAGTGCACCCATACATACACACACACACATACATCGTGGCTGTGTGCTTTACCGACAGAAAATAGTTTGTATGGGTGTGTTTTCACCAAAGAAATTATATATGTTATGTGTATGTATGGGCATTAAAGAGCGTTCCCATTGCATATAGCGGGGCGCCCAGGAGCCATGCGGTAATGGTGGAATAGAATCGCATTGGACATGAGTGTACATTCCCAAATGTAGAAAGTATCAAAAGCCATTTATCATTATGTCGCATTCGTGTGGTACAAAACGTACGTATACGTCTTTGGCGGTGCTATTTTCTAGTAAAACGACGAAGACCACCACCACC